>NC_059590.1:22787204-22844704 GCF_020424385.1 Procambarus clarkii
CACACCTGCACGCCGCCCCCCACACCTGCACGCCTCCCCCCACACCTGCACGCCGCCCCCCACACCTGCACGCCTCCCCCCACACCTGCACGCCTCCCCTCACCTGCACGCCGCCCCCACACCTGCACGCCTCCCCCACACCTGCACGCCGCCCCCACACCTGCACGCCTCCCCCACCTGCACGCCGCCCCCACACCTGCACGCCGCCCCCCACACCTGCACGCCGCCCCCCACACCTGCACGCCTCCCCCCACACCTGCACGCCGCCCCCACACCTGCACGCCTCCCCCACACCTGCACGCCGCCCCCACACCTGCACGCCGCCCCCACACCTGCACGCCTCCCCCACCTGCACGCCGCCCCCCACACCTGCACGCCGCCCCCCACACCTGCACGCCGCCCCACACCTGCTTATACTGGCTGGTTGTCTCCAGCGTCCTGGACACCACCGCCTCCTATAACTACCTCAACTACACGCCTATAATCACCAGCTGAACCTTCTATAAGAGAACAAGTTGCGGGGCCTTAGCTGAGAGCCGTCACCAGCCGTCACTAGACGTCACTAGACGTCACTAGACGTCACTAGGAGTCACTAGCCGTCACTAGGAGTCACTAGCCGTCACCAGCCGTCACTAGTCGTCACTAGACGTCACTAGGAGTCACTAGCCGTCACTAGTCGTCACTAGACGTCACTAGGAGTCACCAGCCGTCACCAGCCGTCACCAGACGTCACCAGCCGTCACTAGACGTCACCAGACGTCACTATCCGTCACTATCCGTCACCAGACGTCACCAGCAGCAGTGTTTACGTGTGGTGGGTGCAGGAGGCGCAGTAGGACGAGTGCCAGGTGCCAGGTGCCAGGCCGCTGCCATGGTTACGGCGTCCCCCCCCCCCACCCGTTGCCAGGGACACCACACCCACGCCACACCGAGAGGGTGGCGTGGGTGTGGTGTCGCACACCACGCCCACGCTACGAGGAATGGCTGAGGGAACTGCACCTCACGTCGCTGGAAGACAGAAGAGCTAGGGGAGACATGATCACCACATACAAAATTCTCAGGGGAAATGACAGGGCTAGACAAAGATGGATTATTTAACACTGGTGGGACGCGAACAAGGGGACACAGGTGGAAACTGAGTACCCACATGAGCCACAGGGACGTTTGGAAAGAACTTTTTTAGTGTCAGAGTGGTTGACAAATGGAATGCATTAGGCAGTGATGTGGTGGAGGCTGACTCCATACACAGTTTCAAGTGTAGATATGATAGAGCCCAATAGGCTCAGGAACCTGTACACCTGTTGATTGACAGTTGAGAGGCGGGACCAAAGAGCCAGAGCTCAACCCCCGCCAGCAGAATTAGGTGAGTACACCCACCTCACAACCATACGAACATAACTAGTATACATGTTATGTAATACTGATCATAACTAGTATACATGTTATGTAATACTGATCATAACTAGTATACATGTTATGTAATACTGATCATAACTAGTATACATGTTATGTAATACTGATCATATGCAATGTCGCTGCTACACACCTAGTAAGGTAGAGGCACAAGTGTTGACGAGTGAAGGTGAACTGCATCAACAGTCACTATACCCGCAGTTGTACCACACGTGTCACACACCTGTCTCACCAGTCACCGTGGGTGTGGTGGTGTACACGGCACCACCGGTGGTGTGGTGGTGGTGGTGTACACGGCACCACCGGGGGTGTGGTGGTGGTGGTGTACACGGCACCACCGGGGGTGTGGTGGTGGTGGTGTACACGGCACCACCGGTGGTGTGGTGGTGGTGGTGTACACGGCACCACCGGTGGTGTGGTGGTGGTGGTGTACACGGCACCACCGGTGGTGTGGTGGTGGTGGTGTACACGGCACCACCGGTGGTGTGGTGGTGGTGGTGTACACGGCACCACCGGTGGTGAGGTGGTGGTGGTGTACACGGCACCACCGGTGGTGTGGTGGTGGTGGTGTACACGGCACCACCGTGGGTGTGGTGGTGGTGGTGTACACGGCACCACCGGTGGTGTGGTGGTGGTGGTGTACACGGCACCACCGGGGGTGTGGTGGTGGTGGTGTACACGGCACCACCGTGGGTGTGGTGGTGGTGGTGTACACGGCACCACCGGGGGTGTGGTGGTGGTGGTGTACACGGCACCACCGGTGGTGTGGTGGTGTACACGGCACCACCGGTGGTGTGGTGGTGTACACGGCACCACCGGTGGTGTGGTGGTGGTGGTGTACACGGCACCACCGGTGGTGTGGTGGTGGTGGTGTACACGGCGCCACCGGGGGTGTGGTGGTGGTGGTGTACACGGCACCACCGGTGGTGTGGTGGTGGTGGTGTACACGGCACCACCGGGGGTGTGGTGGTGGTGGTGTACACGGCGCCACCGGGGGTGTGGTGGTGGTGGTGTACACGGCACCACCGGTGGTGTGGTGGTGGTGGTGTACACGGCACCACCGGTGGTGTGGTGGTGGTGGTGTACACGGCACCACCGGGGGTGTGGTGGTGGTGGTGTACACGGCGCCACCGGGGGTGTGGTGGTGGTGGTGTACACGGCGCCACCGGGGGTGTGGTGGTGGTGGTGTACACGGCACCACCGGTGGTGTGGTGGTGGTGGTGTACACGGCACCACCGGGGTGTGTGGTGGTGGTGGTGTACACGGCACCACCGGGGGTGTGGTGGTGGTGGTGTACACGGCACCACCGTTGGTGTGGTGGTGGTGGTGTACACGGCACCACCGGGGGTGTGGTGGTGGTGGTGTACACGGCACCACCGGGGGTGTGGTGGTGGTGGTGTACACGGCACCACCGGGGGTGTGGTGGTGGTTCTGCCTCTCAACACTACCCTCATCCGCCCCCGAATTTTCCTGGTTGTTACAATGTCTGCTTTATTGTTCAGAGAGGAGGGGGGGGGGGCGCTGTCCCCGCCGGGGGGGGGGGAGGAGGGGGGTGTCCCCTCCGGCGCCGGGTGGGAGGGGGGGAGGGGACAGACTCAACAGGTGTATGCTACAATGCCCCAGGCGAGGGGGGGGGGAGGGGGGAGTCACCTCCAAGGGTAACTGCTTCTCTGCAACTCCACAACAACAACAACAACATGAGGGTATATGGTGGCCAATAGGAGTCCCGTGCCGCACAAAGGTAGGCACAGTTTGAGTAATCAGCTGAACTATAATACTAAACACTTGGTAAGAGACAATATGTGCAGATAATTCCCCCCTCCCCCCCACCCATAATCTGCCACTGATAAGGTTGTATGTCGGAGTTACCTTTGTGAGAGTCACTTGGGGACAGGTGTCACCTGCACCTGGTGACACCACACCCATATTGTGCCCCCTGGTACCTTCTTGGGTTCAGTGGGGTGCTTCCCCTATCACTGTGTACTGTGTTGGTGGTGCTCTGTCCCCCCTCTCCCCACTCTCGTCACCTTGCACTTGCTGCTACTCAACTCCACTAGCCACCTCCCTCACAACCTCTCTACTTTTTTCAAGTCTTCCTGGAGTAGTTCACAGTCTTCATCTGTCCCAATTCTTATCAGTAATTTTGCGTCGTCTGCAAAAGCTGACAAGCAGAGCTCTATTACTGTGCTTTATATATATATATATATATATATATATATATATATATATATATATATATATATATATATATATATATATATATATATATATATATATAATATATATGTTGCAACCCGTTCTCGCAAATTTAATAAGTCAATATTGACTTATTAACTACGTGCATAGGTGATATACTTAACATAATAGATACCCCTAAAAAGACTCATAGAAAACACCGACCTTACCTAACCTTGTTAGTATCTTAAGATAAGCATCTTATTGCTTCGTAACTAACAAGGTTAGGTAAGGTCGGTGTTTTCTATGAATCTTTTTAAGGGTATCTATTATGTTAAGTATATCACCTATGCACGTAGTTAATAAGTCAATATTGACTTATTAAATTTGCGAGAACGGGTTGATATATATATATATATATATATATATATATATATATATATATATATATATATATATATATATATATATATATATATATATATATATATAATATAATGTGTGTGATGGTTGAATAACGTGACTACGGTAACTCTGGCCTTGTGCCGGTGTGGACGGGGACGCGCGCTCTCGCACGCACGCACACAAGGAAAATAAGGAAGGGGGAGTATGGGAGGTTATTGTATGGGAGGATGTGGTGTCATCCCCCCACCACCTCAGGTGTCATAGTATCCCCCCACCACCACCTCAGGTGTCACAGTATCCCCCCACCACCTCAGGTGTCACAGTACCCCCACCACCACCACCTCAGGTGTCACAGTACCCCCACCACCACCACCTCAGGTGTCACAGTACCCCCACCACCACCACCTCAGGTGTCACAGTACCCCCACCACCACCACCTCAGGTGTCACAGTACCCCCACCACCACCACCTCAGGTGTCACAGTACCACCACCACCACCACCTCAGGTGTCACAGTACCACCACCACCACCACCTCAGGTGTCACAGTACCCCCACCACCACCACCTCAGGTGTCACAGTACCCCCACCACCACCACCTCAGGTGTCACAGTACCCCACCACCACCACCTCAGGTGTCACAGTACCCTCACCACCACCACCTCAGGTGTCACAGTACCCCCACCACCACCACCTCAGGTGTCACAGTACCCCCACCACCACCACCTCAGGTGTCACAGTACCCCCACCACCACCACCTCAGGTGTCACAGTACCCCCACCACCACCACCTCAGGTGTCACAGTGACAAGTCAACAGTTAAGAACTGCGTTTTGTTCCCGGTGACCCCATGTTGTGACGGCGCCCCCCCCCCACTATGGCTGGGGGGCAGGAGGGTGTTGACAAACATCACAGCTGAGACGACTAAGTGTGCCATACCTGCCCCCTCCCCAGGCACACACCTGCCCCCTCCCCAGGCACACACCTGCCCCCTCCCCAGGCACACACCTGCCCCCTCCCCAGGCACACACCTGCCCCCTCCCCAGGCACACACCTGCCCCCTCCCCAGGCACACACCTGCCCCCTCCCCAGGCACACACCTGCCCCCTCCCCAGGCACACACCTGCCCCCTCCCCAGGCACACGCCTGCCCCCTCCCCAGGCACACACCTGCCCCCTCCCCAGGCACACACCTGCCCCCTCCCCAGGCACACGCCTGCCCCCTCCCCAGGCACACACCTGCCCCCTCCCCAGGCACACGCCTGCCCCTTCCCCAGGCACACGCCTGCCCCCTCCCCAGGCACACACCTGCCCCCTCCCCAGGCACACGCCTGCCCCCTCCCCAGGCACACGCCTGCCCCCTCCCCAGGCACACGCCTGCCCCCTCCCCAGGCACACACCTGCCCCCTCCCCAGGCACATACCTGCCCCCTCCCCAGGCACATACCTGCCCCCTCCCCAGGCACACGCCTGCCCCCTCCCCAGGCACACACCTGCCCCCTCCCCAGGCACACGCCTGCCCCCTCCCCAGGCACATACCTGGTTGATGGGGTTCTGGGAGTTGTTCTACTGCCCATGCCCCCGGCTGTTGCTTGGAGCGGCCCGCAGGCCCATATACCCACCACAGCCCGGTTGGTCCGGCACTCCTTGGAGGAATAAATCTAGTTTCCTCTTGAAGATGTCCACGGTTGTTCCGGCAATATTTCTTATGCTCGCTGGGAGGGTGTTGAACAACCGCGGACCTCTGATGTTTATACAGTGTTCTCTGGTTGTGCCTATGGCACCTCTGCTCTTCACTGGACCTCTGTTGTTTATACAGTGTTCTCTGGTTGTGCCTATGGCACCTCTGCTCTTCACTGGACCTCTGATGTTTATACAGTGTTCTCTGATTGTGCCTATGGCACTTCTGCTCTTCACTGGTTCAATCTTGCATTTTCTTCCATATCGTTCACTCCAGTACGTTGTTATTATACTGTGTAGATTAGGGACTTGGCCCTCCAGTATCTTCCAGGTGTATATTATTTGATATCTCTCTCGTTTCCTTTCTAGTGAGTACATTTGGAGAGCTTTGAGACGATCCCAATAATTTAGGTGTTTTATCTCGTCTATGCGTGCCGTATATGTTCTCTGTATTCCCTCTATTTCAGCAATCTCTCCTGCTCTGAAGGGGGAAGTGAGTACTGAGCAGTACTCAAGACGGGACAACACCAGTGACTTGAAGAATACAACCATTGTGGTGGGATCCCTGGATTTGAAGGTTCTCGTAATCCATCCGATCATTTTTTCTGGCTATTTTTTGGCTCATCACTATATCCCTGCACCACTGTGTTAGAATTTAATACATAATAGAACCAGTGAAGAGCAGAGGTGCCATAGGCACAATTAGAGAACACTGTATAAACATCAGAGGTCCAGTGAAGAGCAGAGGTGCCATAATCACAATCAGAGAACACTGTATAAACATCAGAGGTCCAGTGAAGAGCAGAGGTGCCATAGGCACAATCAGAGAGCACTGTATAAACATCAGAGGTCCAGTGAAGAGCAGAGGTGCCATAGGCACAATCAGAGAACACTGTATAAACATCAGAGGTCCAGTGAAGAGCAGAGGTGCCATAGGCACAATCAGAGAACACTGTATAAACATCAGAGGTCCAGTGAAGAGCAGAGGTGCCATAGGCACAATCAGAGAACACTGTATAAACATCAGAGGTCCAGTGAAGAGCAGAGGTGCCATAGGCACAATCAGAGAACACTGTATAAACATCAGAGGTCCAGTGAAGAGCAGAGGTGCCATAGGCACAATCAGAGAACACTGTATAAACATCAGAGGTCCAGTGAAGAGCAGAGGTGCCATAGGCACAATCAGAGAACACTGTATAAACATCAGAGGTCCAGTGAAGAGCAGAGGTGCCATAGGCACAATCAGAGAACACTGTATAAACATCAGAGGTCCAGTGAAGAGCAGAGGTGCCATAGGCACAATCAGAGAACACTGTATAAACATCAGAGGTCCAGTGAAGAGCAGAGGTGCCATAGGCACAATCAGAGAACACTGTATAAACTTCAGAGGTCCGCGGTTGTTCAACGTCCTCCCAGCGAGCATAAGAAATATTGCCGGAACAAACGTGGACATCTTCAAGGGGAAACTAGATTGTTTCCTCTAAGGAGTGCCGGACCAACCGGGCTGTGGGCCTGCGGGCCGCTCCAAGCAACAGCCTGGTGGACCAAACTCTCACAAGTCAAACCTATTTGGTACACCTTTACTCACCTTAACTCATACTTTAACTCACGCCTCATACCTATAAATATATTATAATGAACAACATTGAAGTTCTGCAGAGTAAGAAAAATGTCTGACGGAAACGGATGTGCAAGAAGACTGGACCAGAGGACCACTGTAACTACCCAGCCCGTCCTCCTAACGTCTCACAACGGACAGGAACGTCCTCAGGACTTGGTGACCGTCAAGGACGGACAGGAACGTCCTCAGGACTTGGTGACCGTCAAGGACGGACAGGACCGTCCTCAGGACTTGGTGACCGTCAAGGACGGACAGGAACGTCCTCAGGACTTGGTGACCGTCAAGGACGGACAGGACCGTCGTCACCTCCATCACCTCGTGACGCGTGGGTTGGTCGCCAAAAGAAAGTAATGACTCGCATCTCAGGAAACACACAAATAGCCTCAAAAGAAGAAATTTGAATCTGGGAATACATTGGACGTCCTTCAAACGTCAAGTGCCATTTACACCAACACAAAAATGACAAATATGTCAAGGTAAGTGTACACACTATGCTGCACACCACGACGCCACGCCACCACGACGCCACACTATGCTGCACACCACGACGCCACACCACGACGCCACACTATGCTGCACACCACGACGCCACGCCACCACGACGCCACACTATGCTGCACACCACGACGCCACACCACGACGCCACACTATGCTGCACACCACGACGCCACACCACGACGCCACACTATGCTGCACACCACGACGCCACACCACGACGCCACACTATGCTGCACACCACGACGCCACACCACGACGCCACACTATGCTGCACACCACGACGCCACACCACGACGCCACACTATGCTGCACACCACGACGCCACACCACGACGCCACACCACCACGACGCCACACACCACGACGCCACACCACCACCACGCCACACACCACCACGACGCCACGCCACCACGACGCCACACCACGACGCCACACCACCACGACGCCACACCACCACCACGCCACACCACCACCACGCCACACACCACCACGACGCCACACCACCACGACGCCACACACCACCACGACGCCACACACCACCACGACGCCACGCCACCACGACGCCACACCACCACGACGCCACACCACCACCACGCCACACACCACCACGACGCCACACACCACCACGACGCCACGCCACCACGACGCCACACCACCACGACGCCACACACCCACGCCACACCACACGACGCCACACCACCACGACGCCACACACCACCACGACGCCACGCCACCACGACGCCACGCCACCACGACGCCACACCACCACGACGCCACACCACCACGACGCCACACACCACCACGACGCCACACACCACCACGACGCCACACCACCACGACGCCACGCCACCACGACGCCACACCACCACCACCACCACACACCACCACGACGCCACACACCACCACGACGCCACACACCACCACGACGCCACGCCACCACGACGCCACACCACCACGACGCCACACACCACCACGACGCCACGCCACCACGACGCCACGCCACCACGACGCCACACACCACCACGACGCCACGCCACCACGACGCCCACACCACCACGACGCCACACCACCACCACGCCACCACACCACCACGACGCCACACACCACCACGACGCCACACACCACCACGACGCCACACACCACCACGACGCCACGCCACCACGACGCCACGCCACCACGACGCCACGCCACCACGACGCCACACCACCACGACGCCACACCACCACGACGCCACACGCCACCACGACGCCACGCCACCACGACGCCACGCCACCACGACGCCACACACCACCACGACGCCACACACCACCACGACGCCACGCCACCACGACGCCACGCCACCACGACGCCACGCCACCACGACGCCACACCACCACCACGCCACACACCACCACGACGCCACACCACCACCACGCCACACACCACCACGACGCCACGCCACCACCACGCCACACCACCACCACGCCACACACCACGACGCCACACCACCACCACGCCACACACCACCACGACGCCACGCCACCACGACGCCACACCACCACCACGCCACACACCACCACGACGCCACACCACCACGACGCCACACACCACCACGACGCCACGCCACCACGACGCCACGCCACCACGACGCCACACCACCACCACGCCACACACCACCACGACGCCACACTACCACCACGACGCCACACCACCACCACGCCACACACCACCACGACGCCACGCCACCACGACGCCACACCACCACGACGCCACACACCACCACGACGCCACACCACCACCACGCCACACACCACCACGACGCCACGCCACCACGATGCCACACCACCACGACGCCACACACCACCACCACGCCACACCACCACCACGCCACACACCACCACGACGCCACACCACCACGACGCCACGCCACCACGACGCCACACCACCACGACGCCACACCACCACGACGCCACGCCACCACGACGCCACACCACCACGACGCCACACCACCACCACGCCACGCCACACCACGACGCCACACCACCACGACGCCACACCACGACGCCACACCACCACGACGCCACACCACCACGACGCCACACCACCACGACGCCACGCCACCACCACGCCACACTACACCACGACGCCACACCACCACGACGCCACACCACGACGCCACACCACCACGACGCCACACCACCACCACGCCACACACCACGTCGCCACACCACACGCCACACCACCACGACGCCACACCACCACGACGTCACACCACCACGACGCCACACACCACCACCACGCCACACACCACCACGACGCCACGCCACCACGACGCCACACCACCACCACGCCACACACCACCACCACGCCACACCACCACCACGCCACACACCACCACGACGCCACACCACCACGACGCCACGCCACCACGACGCCACACCATCACGACGCCACACCACCACGACGCCACGCCACCACGACGCCACACCACCACGACGCCACGCCACCACCACGCCACGCCACCACGACGCCACACTACACCACGACGCCACACCACCACGACGCCACGCCACCACCACGCCACACTACACCACGACGCCACACCACGACGCCACACCACCACGACGCCACACCACGACGCCACACCACGACGCCACACCACGACGCCACACCACCACGACGCCACACCACGACGCCACACCACCACGACGCCACACCACCACGACGTCACACCACCACCACGCCACACCACCACGACGCCACGCCACCACGACGCCACACCACGACGCCACACCACCACCACGCCACACCACCACGACGCCACACACCACCACGACGCCACGCCACCACGACGCCACACACCACGACGCCACGCCACCACGACGCCACACCACCACGACGCCACACACCACCACGACGCCACACCACCACGACGCCACACACCACCACGACGCCACACACCACCACGACGCCACACACCACCACGACGCCACACCACCACGACGCCACACCACCACGACGCCACACACCACCACGCCACACCACCACCACGCCACACACCACCACCACGCCACACACCACCACGACGCCACACCACCACGACGTCACACCACCACGACGTCACACCACCACGACGTCACACCACCACGACGTCACACCACCACGACGTCACACCACCACGACGCCACACACCACCACGACGCCACACCACCACGACGTCACACCACCACGACGTCACACACCACCACGACGCCACACACCACCACGACGTCACACCACCACGACGTCACACCACCACGACGTCACACCACCACAACGCCACACACCACCACGACGTCACACCACCACGACGTCACACCACCACGACGTCACACCACCACGACGCCACACACCACCACGACGTCACACCACCACGACGTCACACCACCACGACGCCACACACCACCACGACGTCACACCACCACGACGTCACACCACCACGACGTCACACCACCACAACGCCACACACCACCACGACGTCACACCACGACGTCACACCACCACGACGACACACCACCACGACGCCACACACCACCACGACGCAACACACCACCACGACGCCACACCACCACGACGCCACACACCACCACGACGCCACACACCACCACGACGCCACACCACCACGACGTCACACCACCACGACGTCACACCACGACGCCACACCACCACGACGCCACACCACCACGACGCCACACACCACCACGACGCCACACACCACCACGACGCCACACCACCACGACGTCACACCACCACGACGTCACACCACCACGACGTCACACCACCACGACGTCACACCACCACGACGCCACACACCACCACGACGCCACACACCACCACGACGCCACACACCACCACGACGCCACACCACGACGCCACACTACGACGCCATTACCAGCAGGAGAACATAATCAAGGGGAAGGTACTGTGGTGGACGGGAAGGCCAGAGTTTCACCGGAAGCAACAATAATGGTGTGTGGAGCAGGCGGGAACTGCCTCCTGTGTGTGGAGCCAGGTGTGGAGCAGGCGGGAACTGCCTCCTGTGTGTGGAGCCAGGTGTGGAGCAGGCGGGAACTGCCTTCTGTGTGTGTGGGGAGCCAGGTGTGGAGCAGGCGGGAACTGCCTCCTGTGTGTTTGGAGCCAGGTGTGGAGCAGGCGGGAACTGCCTTCTGTGTGTGTGGAGCCAGGTGTGGAGCAGGCGGGAACTGCCTCCTGTGTGTGTGGAGCCAGGTGTGGAGCAGGCGGGAACTGCCTCCTGTGTGTGTGTGGAGCCAGGTGTGGAGCAGGCGGGAACTGCCTCCTGTGTGTGTGTGGAGCCAGGTGTGGAGCAGGCGGGAACTGCCTCCTGTGTGTGTGGGGAGCCAGGTGTGGAGCAGGCGGGAACTGCCTCCTGTGTGTTTGGAGCCAGGTGTGGAGCAGGCGGGAACTGCCTTCTGTGTGTGTGGAGCCAGGTGTGGAGCAGGCGGGAACTGCCTCCTGTGTGTGTGGAGCCAGGTGTGGAGCAGGCGGGAACTGCCTCCTGTGTGTGTGGAGCCAGGTGTGGAGCAGGCGGGAACTGCCTTCTGTGTGTGTGGAGCCAGGTGTGGAGCAGGCGGGAACTGTCTGTGTGTGGAGCCAGGTGTGGAGCAGGCGGGAACTGTCTGTGTGTGGAGCCAGGTGTGGCGGTGTAGAGGACTGCAGGTGTGTAGAGTCCCCTCGCACACACACTCCCTCAGCCTGCCTCCTCGTAACACCTGCCAGCACAGTAAGGTCGTCACGACACAATAACTTGAGAGGTTACCTGTGGTGAGGCAAGACATCCAGCGTCAGGCAGCACCCACAAGGCTCAGTGCTGCCGCCTCCCAACAACCACTTCTCCCAACTCTCAATTCAACTCACCAGCAAGAAAAGTCAAGCCTGTATCAGCCTCACCTGTCCAGTAACTAGGGTGGTTGTGTTGCCCCAGTTACTGGGGTGTTACTGGGGGTGTTACTGGGGGTGTTACTGGGGGTGTTACTGTGGGTGTTACTGGGGTGTTACTGGGGGTGTTAGTCAACCATGCTAGCCCGCCCTCGGGAGGTGTCGGGTGGGAGCCGGAGACGCAGAGGAGAGTGGTGGACAGGACGGTCGTGTAGAGTACGACCCTAGACAAGGAACCAGTAGTGGAGAGTGTTGGTGGGGGAGGACTGGGCCACTGGGGCCCAGGAGCACCAGACCGTGACCACCACTAGTGGGGCCTGCACACACCCCACCACCACCACCACCACCCACTACCACCACCACACCTGCCCTGGAACACCTTCCCTCACCACACTCTCACTACACCACCACCACACATGTTGCTCACCCATGATGCTCAGCAGATCTCTGAGGTGCCAAGGTCTCCACTGACAGTGACAGTGATACTGGACAGTCGCGTGTCACTGTCTTTATGATTAAATAATGATATACAACAATAATCACTGTCAGCCAGTGAGTGTGTGGTTATATCCCCCGTGGTGGACGGCTGGGGCCATACACACCTAGTGTCACGAGGAAGCTTCTCCAACACCTAACTTGACAACGTCACACAAATGATGTAGTAAATTAAGTGCCCGAACCGAGGACCTACGAACAGAAAACGGGACATGGTCAAAGTTGGGAGCCGCTGCTATCTTTATCAATCATTGACGTGGTGGGTTGTTGGGTCAACCTGTGATATGTTATGGGAGAGGACAGGTGGGGGATATTACCCTACAAGAGCAGCCAGGTAGGCGCGGGGGGTCTCAAGTAGGCCGTGTTGTTAAGGTACTAGAGCAACACAAGACTGGACGAGCATATCATCTCAAGAACCTCTCCATGTTGGCTCAACTGTGTATACCAGGGCGCTGGAGAACTGTGTATTGTGTTGATTCCGGGAGGTTATGGTCCCCGCGGCCTGGTGGGTGGCACCAGGGCGGCCTGGTGGGTGGCACCAGGGCGGCCTTGGTGCCACCCACCCACCAGTAAACAATGGCGGGGTAAGTCTTGGCTCGTCACGAACCTTCCTTGGGGACAAGGTCGCCACAAGCTCCTCAAAGCCGCTACTAGCCAACAAGACCAAGGCAGCAATTGAACTCATAAACAACTTTGAGAAGCAATGGAAAATTAGCACCAACAAACAAAAGTTTCAGATAATACACATTGCGAAAAGAAACCCGGACCCCATCATCCTTGACAACCGCCCGATCCAATATGCGGAGGTCGGCAGAATACTGGGACTCATGATAAATAGAACAGCGATACAAATTCATGTAAGGGACCGACTAAACAAAGCATCATTAGGAAAACTGAGAAGATTCCGAAGCCTCAGTACTAACATTCAGATCCACCTATATAAGGCTCTAGTTCGGCCGCATCTAGAATATCCCCCAGTACCACTACACACCATAAAGAAAACTAACATGCAGAAACTGCAAGCAGTACAAAATAAGGCGCTAAGGAGAGCAGCAAAACACCGTCCACCATATGATCAGACAATCCAGGAGCTCCATGAACTCCTGAACACACAGCCACTAAACATCAGACTGCAGCACCAAGCCATCAGGGTGTGCAACACCATCGAAATGTTAGAGGACCCAATGTTTGAAAGATTACTCCAAGATGAGACGCCCCGCTCCCACAGCTGGTGGCCCAAGAGCCTCGATTCTCTGGATGAAAACCCCGCCCCACAGTATATAATCCCCAGATGTGATATATATGTGTATATATGAACAGTTCATATATGTGTATATATGAACAACTCGAGAAATAATAATGTGTGTATGAACAACTCTACAAATAATGAAGAGCCTTAAACAGAACAACATGTGTGGAAGCATCGGAGTGTGTATATATGAATGCTACACAGTATTCATCTATGGACATCCATATATGGTGAAACACATGTGAAGAACCTCTCACACACTCACAGCTCCCTGACAAGAGGGAGCCAGCTTAGCTTAGCTGCCAACACCCACACATGGTGTCAGCAAGGCGGACAGCCCGCCTGCTTTCATACCTCTCACTGTATTTCCCACTTCTATACTTCCCTTCACCTATGCCTCTCCTTCCTCTTTACTCCCCCCCCCCCCCCAAAAAAAAAAGTTCCGTCCTAGGCCTCCCCCAGTGTAGGCCTCCCCCAGTGTAGGCCTCCACCCCTCACGTCAACACTCACACCCACCCCAGCGACACTCAACATCCCTGCACCTTTCTCTCCAGGTGTCCAGCACAGCAGAATATCGTAGTTATCACAGAGCGTGTGGTGTGGGGTCAGGTGTGTGTAGTGGTGTTATAGAGCGTGATGTGTGGGGTCAGGTGTGGTGTGGTCACCGTGGCCACCTCTGCCACTGGGGGTCACAGCGCCCCCGTCCTCGTACCAATAACGTCACCTTCCGCCCGTATGCGCTACGGCCAAAAATGGACTTAATTTGAAAATAAAAATTAATTGAAAATAACTTTTGTTTTACAAGGCAGCAAGTTAAGGGTCGTCTGGCAGGTTAGGAGGGCAGGAAGGTCTCCTAAGGATTCAAAACGTCATGAAAAACGTTAATTGAAAGTTTCCTCTCCTAACCTAACCGAGTAAGCCGGAGGACTCTAAACAAATCTCGGGACAGTACGTCACTTTCGTGAGCAGATTTCATTTCATATTACGTCCATTTTTGGCCGTAGCGCATACGGGCGGAAGGTGACGTTATTTTAAGAGGCCGGGTTGTAGGTAGCAAGGGTTCCCTTTAATGCCACGGGGACCATACCACCGTGACGAGGCCTGTGGTGGTCCTGGTGGCCCTGTGGTGGTCCTGGTGGCCCTGTGGTGGTCCTAGTGGTCCTGTGGTGGTCCTGGTGGCCCTGTGGTGGCCCTGTGGTGGTCCTAGTGGTCCTGTGGTGGTCCTACCTCAGGCCACGCTGGCTCCACAAGCAGGTCACCTCCCAACATCTACCTTTAACCTGCAGGGCCCGCCAGCACTCCGCCTCCACCCTCACCTGACCTACTTCCCCACCCTCGACCCACCCCACCAACCCTCGACCCACCCCACCACCCGTCCCGCCCCACCCTCGACCCACCTGTTGCGTCACCACCTCACCCACATTCCAGCCAGGAGGAAGGAGCCGTGGATCACCATCCACACTATTATTGACTCAATACAACATTTGTCATGCGTTCAGAAAAACTATCAACTTTATCCGCTTAGCAACACTCTTCCAGCCCTCGCCCGCCCCTGCCCACACCCTTGCCCACACCCTTGCCCACACTCCTGGTTATCCCTGCCCACACCTGCCCGCACCCACACCCACACCCTGGCCCACACCCCTGGCCATCCCTGCCCACACCCTGACCCACTACCATTAACCACCACTACAACCATTCCAGAAGGTGAAGGGAGCCGCCCGGGGGCTGAGGGTAGACACCGCACCTGTGATATGTTGTAACTCTTGCTGTGGCCGCCCACCACCACCATCACTACCACCACCACCACCACCACTACCACCACCATCACTACCACCACCACCACCACTGCCACCACCACCACCACCACCACTGCCACCACCACCACCACCATCACCACCACTGCCACCACTGGAGCAGGACAACACTGGGGTCTGCAGGACCCGTCCAACCCTTGCCTTGGGGTGCCCCAAGAGTCTACCCACTTACTCAACACCCACCACACCACACACACACCACACACACTCACCACACACCCACCACACTCTCACCACACTCTCACCACACCACCCTCACCACACCACCCTCACCACACCACCCTCACCACACCACACACCACACACTCACCACACACTCACCACACCACACACTCACCACACACTCACCACTCTACCTTTCAACACGAGTAGCAACAAGTGAGTCACAGTTGCCCTTTAATATTAAGTGTAAGAGAAAGAGCTGAATGAATACAGTGAGTGCGTGGCCGCGCGCGCGCCTCACGAGCTCCGACGCCGCCACCTCTATACCTGAAGTGTACCTGGAGTGTACCTGGAGTGTACCTGGAGTATACCTGGAGTATACCTGGAGTGTACCTGGAGTATACCTGAAGTGTACCTGGAGTGTACCTGGAGTATACCTGGAGTATACCTGGAGTATACCTGGAGTGTACCTGGAGTATACCTGGAGTATACCTGGAGTGTACCTGGGGTGTACCTGGAGTATACCTGGAGTATACCTGGAGTGTACCTGGAGTATACCTGGAGTGTACCTGGAGTGTACCTGGAGTGTACCTGGAGTATACCTGGAGTATACCTGGAGTATACCTGGAGTGTACCTGGGGTATACCTGGGGTGTACCTGGAGTGTACCTGGAGTATACCTGGAGTGTACCTGGAGTATACCTGGAGTGTACCTGGAGTATACCTAGAGTATACCTGGAGTGTACCTGGAGTATACCTAAAGTGTACCTGGAGTGTACCTGGAGTATTCCTGGTGTGTACCTGGGGTATACCTGGAGTATACCTGGTGAAGGTATACTGTAGCAGCTCTTCTGCTCCCCAAGCCCGGCCTCACTTGTGATAACTTGACCCAACAGACTGTTGCTTCCAGCGTCCCGCAGGCTCTCACGCCCACAACAGTCCGCTTGTTCCCGCACTGCTCCCATTATCCTGCCTTGTTTGGTCTCCAAACTGTGCCCCTTTGTTCTGGGACAACACAACACGTGGAACAACACAACACCTGGAACACAACACGTGGAACACAACACGTGGAACAACACAACACTTGGAACAACACAACACGTGGAACAACACAACACGTGGAACAACACAACACGTGGAACAACACAACACGTGGAACAACACAACACGTGGAACAACACAACACCTGGAACAACACACCTGGAACAACACAACACGTGGAACAACACAACACCTGGAACAACACAACACGTGGAACAACACAACACGTGGAACAACACAACACAACACGTGGAACAACACACCAGGAACAACACAACACAACACGTGGAACAACACACCAGGAACAACACAACACCTGGAACAACACAACACCTGGAACAACACAACACGTGGAACAACACAACACGTGGAACACAACATAACACGTGGAACAACACACCAGGAACAACACAACACCTGGAACAACACACCAGGAACAACACAACACGTGGAACACAACACGTGGAACAACACAACACGTGGAACAACACAACACGTGGAACAACACAACACGTGGAACAACACGTGGAACACAACACGTAGAACAACACAACACGTGGAACACAACACCTGGAACACAACACGTGGAACAACACAACACAACACGTGGAACAACACAACACGTGGAACAACACAACACCTGGAACAACACACCTGGAACAACACACCTGGAACAACACAACACGTGGAACAACACAACACCTGGAACAACACAACACGTGGAACAACACAACACGTGGAACAACACAACACAACACGTGGAACAACACAACACAACACGTGGAACAACACACCAGGAACAACACAACACAACACGTGGAACAACACACCAGGAACAACACAACACCTGGAACAACACAACACCTGGAACAACACAACACGTGGAACAACACAACACGTGGAACACAACATAACACGTGGAACAACACACCAGGAACAACACAACACCTGGAACAACACACCAGGAACAACACAACACGTGGAACACAACACGTGGAACAACACAACACGTGGAACAACACAACACGTGGAACAACACAACACGTGGAACAACACGTGGAACACAACACGTAGAACAACACAACACGTGGAACACAACACCTGGAACACAACACGTGGAACAACACAACACAACACGTGGAACAACACACCAGGAACAACACAACACGTGGAACAACACAACACGTGGAACAACACAACACGTGGAACAACACAACACGTGGAACAACACAACACGTGGAACACAACACGTGGAACAACACAACACGTGGAACACAACACGTGGAACAACACAACACCTGGAACAACACAACACCTGGAACAACACAACACGTGGAACAACACAACACCTGGAACAACACAACACGTGGAACAACACAACACGTGGAACAACACAACACAACACGTGGAACAACACACCAGGAACAACACAACACGTGGAACAACACACCAGGAACAACACAACACGTGGAACAACACAACACGTGGAACAACACAACACGTGGAACAACACAACACGTGGAACAACACAACACGTGGAACAACACAACACGTGGAACAACACAACACGTGGAACAACACACCAGGAACAACACAACACTTGGAACACACGTAAAGGAATTTGCTTACATTTAAAGGACGATAAGAAATGTCTTGAACTTTAGAGTGATAAGATTATGTTAAGGAGTGAGCAGACAAGGTCTTGGTGACGCGAGCAAGTAACTGTGTGTGTACTGTTGCCCCCAGTCACCGTCGGCACACACACACACACACACACACACACACACACACACACAGAGCTCAGGGGAAATGTAACACAGCATCAACATGGGTTCAGGGATGGCAGGTCCTGCCTCACAGGGTTACTTGAATTCTACGACCAGGCAACAAAAATAAGGCAAGAAAGAGAAGGGTGGGCAGACTGCATATTTTTGGATTGTCAGAAAGCCTTTGATACAGTGCCACACAAGAGGCTAGTGCGAAAGTTGGAGATGCAGGCTGGAGTGAGAGGGAAGGTACTCCGGTGGATAGAGGAATACCTAAGCAACAGGAGACAACGAGTCTGTGTGAGGGGTGAAGTCTCAGATTGGCGAGACGTCACAAGTGGAGTCCCGCAGGGGTCAGTCCTCGGACCTATACTGTTTCTGGTATATGTAAATGATCTCCCAGAGGGTATAGATTCGTTCCTCTCAATGTTTGCCGACGATGCAAAAATTATGAGGAGGATTGAAACAGAGGATGATAGTAGGAGGCTACAAGATGACCTGGATAGACTGAGTGAATGGTCCAACAAATGGCTGTGAAGTTCAACCCGAGTAAATGCAAAGTAATGAAACTAGGCAGTGGAAACAGGAGGCCAGGCACAGGATACAGAATAGGAGATGAAGTACTTAATGAAACAGACAGAGAGAAAGATCTAGGAGTTGATATCACACCAAACCTGTCTCCTGAAGCCCACATAAAGAGAATAACGTCTGCGGCATATGCGAGGCTGGCTAACATCAGAACGGCGTTCAGGAACCTGTGTAAGGAATCATTCAGAATCTTGTACACCACATATGTAAGACCAATCCTAGAGTATGCGGCCCCAGCATGGAGCCCGTACCTTGTCAAGCACAAGACGAAGCTGGAAAAGTCCAAAGGTATGCTACTAGACTAGTCCCAGAACTAAGAGGCATGAGTTATGAGGAAAAGGCTGCGGGAAATGCACCTCACGACACTGGAAGACAGAAGAGTAGGGGAGACATGATCACAACCTACAAAATCCTCAGGGGAATCGACCGGGTAAACAAGGACGAACTTTTCAACACTGGTGGGACGCGAACAAGGGGACACAGGTGGAAGCTGAGTACCCAAATGAGCCACAGAGACGTTAGAAAGAACTTTTTCAGTGTCAGAGTAGTTAGCAAATGGAATGCATTAGGAAGTGATGTGGTGGAGGCTGACTCCATTCACAGTTTCAAATGTAGATATGATAGAGCCCAATAGGCTCAGGAATCTGTACACCAGTTGATTGACGGTTGAGAGGCGGGACCAAAGAGCCAGAGCTCAACCCCCGCAAGCACAATTAGGTGAGTACAATTAGGTGAGTACACACACGTGAGAGTAGTAGAAAAATGGAATGCACTTGGGGAACAGGTTGTGGAAGCAAATACTATTCATACTTTTAAAACTAGGTATGATAGGGAAATGGGACAGGAGTCATTGCTGTAAACAGCCGATAGCTAGAAAGGCGGGATCCAAGAGTCAATGCTCGATCCTGCAAGCACATATAGGTGAGTACATATAGGTGAGTACACACACACACACACACACACACAGCCTACCACTGAGAACTGAGCCTACCACTCTCCATAGTGTATAACAAATCACTGGCAACAGGGGAACTGCCAGATATTTGGAAAGCAGCTAACGTAGTCCCGATATACAAGAAAGGGGATAGACAGGAGGCACTGAACTACAGGCCAGTGTCCCTAACCTGCATACCATGCAAGCTGATGGAGAAGATTGTGCGAAAAAAACTAGTGGAGCATCTGGAGCGAAGGAACTTTGTAACACAGCATCAACATGGGTTCAGGGATGGCAGGTCCTGCCTCACAGGGTTACTTGAATTCTACGACCAGGCAACAAAAATAAGGCAAGAAAGAGAAGGGTGGGCAGACTGCATATTTTTGGATTGTCAGAAAGCCTTTGATACAGTGCCACACAAGAGGCTAGTGCGAAAGTTGGAGATGCAGGCTGGAGTGAGAGGGAAGGTACTCCGTGGATAGAGGAATACCTAAGCAACAGGAGACAACGAGTCTGTGTGAGGGGTGAAGTCTCAGATTGGCGAGACGTCACAAGTGGAGTCCCGCAGGGGTCAGTCCTCGGACCTATACTGTTTCTGGTATATGTAAATGATCTCCAGAGGGTATAGATTCGTTCCTCTCAATGTTTGCCGACGATGCAAAAATTATGAGGAGGATTGAAACACAGGATGATAGTAGGAGGCTACAAGATGACCTGGATAGACTGAGTGAATGGTCCAACAAATGGCTGTTGAAGTTCAACCCGAGTAAATGCAAAGTAATGAAATAGGCAGTGGAAACAGGAGGCCAGGCACAGGATACAGAATAGGAGATGAAGTACTTAATGAAACAGACAGAGAGAAAGATCTAGGAGTTGATATCACACCAAACCTGTCTCCTGAAGCCCACATAAAGAGAATAACGTCTGCGGCATATGCGAGGCTGGCTAACATCAGAACGGCGTTCAGGAACCTGTGTAAGGAATCATTCAGAATCTTGTACACCACATATGTAAGACCAATCCTGGAGTATGCGGCCCCAGCATGGAGCCCGTACCTTGTCAAGCACAAGACGAAGCTGGAAAAAGTCCAAAGGTATGCTACTAGACTAGTCCCAGAACTAAGAGGCATGAGTTATGAGGAAAGGCTGCGGGAAATGCACCTCACGACACTGGAAGACAGAAGAGTAAGGGGGGACATGATCACAACCTACAAAATCCTCAGGGGAATCGACCGGGTAAACAAGGACGAACTTTTCAACACTGGTGGCTATTGATGCAGACTAAACTAGCCTACTTTAACCTCCCTAGGCCTAATACACGATATATGAGGCCTAATATAGTACATGTGTGCTATATTAGGCCTAGGAATATTTAAGCTTGTTAGCTTCATTTATTTCAGATAACGTGAATAGTATAAAAGTGTACTATCTAATTGCTTAGTAAGTCAGTGTTAGTACTATGGTGCACAACTACTATCTCAACAGGTGGTACGAGGTGTGGTCCAGGTGCCACACCTGACACCAGGTGTGTACTGAGGCAGTACACACCTGACAATAACCCTGGCTCATGGTAGCCATCTATAAAGAACAGTTTCATCCTGGACTTTAACAGTGCACCACCATTTGTGTTTTATAATTATTCACAGTACTTGTTAGTTCGCTTAATTGTCTATGGTGGAGGTCAGGTAGTCCTTATGAGGCAGGTGTGTGCTTGTGTGTTGCTCAGGCACTCCACACCTTACTGTCTGGCTCCTGGGGTGTGGCTCCCGGGGTGTGGCGCCTGGGGTGTGGCGTCTGGGGTGTGGCGTCTGGGGTGTGGCGTCTGGGGTGTGGCGCCTGGGGTGTGGCGTCTGGGGTGTGGCGTCTGGGGTGTGGCTCCTGAGGTGTGGCTCCTGGGGTGTGGCGTCTGGGGTGTGGCGCCTGTGGTGTGGCGCCTGGGGTGTGGCGTCTGGGGTGTGGCGCCTGGGGTGTGGCGTCTGGGGTGTGGCGCCTGGGGTGTGGCGTCTGGGGTGTGGCTCCTGAGGTGTGGCGCCTGGGGTGTGGCGTCTGGGGTGTGGCTCCTGAGGTGTGGCTCCTGGGGTGTGGCGCCTGTGGTGTGGCGCCTGGGGTGTGGCGCCTGGGGTGTGGCGTCTGGGGTGTGGCGCCTGGGGTGTGGCGCCTGTGGTGTGGCGCCTGTGGTGTGGCGCCTGGGGTGTGGCGCCTGGGGTGTGGCGCCTGGGGTGTGGCTCCTGAGGTGTGGCTCCTGAGGTGTGGCTCCTGAGGTGTGGCTCCTGGGGTGTGGCGCCTGTGGTGTGGCGTCTGTGGTGTGGCGCCTGGGGTGTGGCGCCTGGGGTGTGGCGCCTGGGGTGTGGCGTCTGGGGTGTGGCGTCTGGGGTGTGGCTCCTGAGGTGTGGCTCCTGTGGTGTGGCGCCTGTGGTGTGGCTCCTGAGGTGTGGCTCCTGGGGTGTGGCTCCTGGGGTGTGGCGCCTGTGGTGTGGCGCCTGTGGTGTGGCGCCTGGGGTGTGGCGCCTGGGGTGTGGCTCCTGAGGTGTGGCTCCTGGGGTGTGGCGCCTGTGGTGTGGCGCCTGTGGTGTGGCGCCTGGGGTGTGGCGCCTGGGGTGTGGCGTCTGGGGTGTGGCGCCTGGGGTGTGGCGCCTGGGGTGTGGCGTCTGGGTGTGGCGTCTGGGGTGTGGCGCCTGTGGTGTGGCGCCTGGGGTGTGGCGCCTGGGGTGTGGCGTCTGGGGTGTGGCGCCTGGGGTGTGGCGCCTGGGGTGTGGCGTCTGGGGTGTGGCGTCTGGGGTGTGGCGTCTGGGGTGTGGCTCCTGAGGTGTGGCTCCTGGGGTGTGGCGCCTGGGGTGTGGCGTCTGGGGTGTGGCTCCTGAGGTGTGGCGCCTGGGGTGTGGCGTCTGGGGTGTGGCTCCTGAGGTGTGGCTCCTGAGGTGTGGCGTCTGGGGTGTGGCGCCTGTGGTGTGGCGCCTGTGGTGTGGCGCCTGGGGTGTGGCGCCTGGGGTGTGGCGCCTGGGGTGTGGCTCCTGAGGTGTGGCGCCTGGGGTGTGGCTCCTGAGGTGTGGCGCCTGGGGTGTGGCGTCTGGGGTGTGGCTCCTGAGGTGTGGCTCCAGGGGTGTGGCGTCTGGGGTGTGGCTCCTGGGGTGTGGCGCCTGGGGTGTGGCGTCTAGTGTGTGGCGCCTGGGGTGTGGCGCCTGGGGTGTGGCGTCTGGGGTGTGGCGCCTGGGGTGTGGCTCCTGAGGTGTGGCTCCTGTGGTGTGGCGCCTGTGGTGTGGCTCCTGAGGTGTGGCTCCTGGGGTGTGGCTCCTGGGGTGTGGCGCCTGTGGTGTGGCGCCTGGGGTGTGGCTCCTGGGGTGTGGCGCCTGTGGTGTGGCGCCTGTGGTGTGGCGCCTGGGGTGTGGCGCCTGGGGTGTGGCGTCTGGGGTGTGGCGCCTGGGGTGTGGCGCCTGGGGTGTGGCGCCTGGGGTGTGGCGTCTGGGGTGTGGCGTCTGGGGTGTGGCGCCTGTGGTGTGGCGCCTGGGGTGTGGCGCCTGGGGTGTGGCGTCTGGGGTGTGGCGCCTGGGGTGTGGCGCCTGGGGTGTGGCGTCTGGGGTGTGGCTCCTGAGGTGTGGCTCCTGGGGTGTGGCGCCTGTGGTGTGGCGCCTGGGGTGTGGCGCCTGTGGTGTGGCGCCTGGGGTGTGGCGTCTGGGGTGTGGCAGTGGAAGGCTCACAGGTAATATCGAGGCCACGTGTGTGGAGATAAGAGGAGGCCGCTCCCAGCCTCCCACAACTGGGTCATACTCTCTCTCACACACACACACACACACACACACACACACACACACACACACACACACACAGAGGGAGGCATATGCAGAAAGCGACAAGGAAATCTGCGAGGCACTGAATGTCAGTTTCCATGGAGTGTTCACAACCGAGCCTGAGCAGCTCCCATTGTTAGAAGAGATTACCCTAGACTTAGAGACTTAGACTTAGAGACTAGACTTACCCACACTGTACGGAAGACTATCAGATATAGAGGTGACAGCAGAGGAGGTAATGAAACAGTTGACAATACTTGATACAACTAAAGCGGTTGGACCAGACAAAGTATCACCGTGGATACTAAAAGAGGCAGCGCAGGCCCTCAGCGTGCCTCTGGCAATGATCTTTAATGAGTCACTTATGTCGGGAGAATTGCCCAGTTGCTGGAAGAAGGCAAATGTGGTACCAATCTTCAAGAAAGGTGATAGGGAGGAGGCACTTGACAACAGACCCGTATTACTGACAAGCATCCCCTGCAAAATATTTGCTAAGATATGTTGCACACCTGGAGAACATTAGGTTTGTAAGCAAACATCAACATGGGTTACCTGCTTGATGGGGTTCTGGACAGGGAAATCATGCCTAACAAAACTTTTGGAATTCTATGATAAAATAACGAGGATAAGGCAGGACAGAGAAGGTTGGACAGATTGCATATTTCTAGACAGCCAAAAGGCCTTTGATACAGTACCGCACATGAGACTGCTGTTCAAAGTTGAGAGGCAGGCGGGGGTGGGGGGAAAGGTCCTAGAATGGATAAGGAACTACCTAACAGGAAGGAGCCAGAGAGTTACGGTAAGGGGCGAGAAGTCGGACTGGCGAACAGTAACAAGTGGCGTACCACAAGGATCGGTGCTGGGACCAATTCTATTTCTAATATACGTTAACATGTTTACAGGAGTAGAGTCCTACATGTCGATGTTCGCGAATGACGCAAAGTTGATGAGTAGAGTTGTACTCACCTAATTGTACTCGCCTAATTGTGCTTGCGGGGGTTGAGCTATGGCTCTTTGGTCCTGCCTCTTACCGTCAATCAACTGATTTACAGATTCCTGAGACTACTGGGCTCTCATATCTACATTTGAAACTGTGTATGGAGTCAGCCTCCACCACATCACTGCCTAATGCATTCCATTTACTAACTACTCTGACACTGGAAAAAATTCTTTCTAATATCTCTGTGGCTCATTTGGGTACTCAGCTTCCACCTGTGTCCCCTTGTTCGCGTGCCCCTTGTTAAATAATCCATCCTTGTCTACCTTGTCAAATCCCGAGAATTTTGTGACAGATGAGGATTACAGGATCCTCCAAGAGGACCTTAACAGGTTGCAGAGATGGTCAGAGAAATGGCTACTGGAGTTCAACACGAGCAAATGTGAAGTTATGGAAATGGGACTAAGAGATAGGAGACCAAAGGGACAGTACACAATGAAGGGGAACTGCCTACCTGTGACGACGCGAGAAAGAGACCTGGGCGTGGACGTAACACCTAATCTATCTCCTGAGGCACATATAAATAGGATAACGACAGCAGCGTACTCTACACTGGCAAAAGTTAGAACATCATTCAGAAAGGTAAGTGAGGAGGCATTAACCTCGGCTCATTCTTACTACCATGTAAATATCAGTGAAAACTTGACAGGAACTTGGGAAGAAACTTGTTGTCTAACAATTTGAGCCGAGTGATCACGTCTATGTAGGTCGAGCGTCTGCCATTATGACCAGAGACTCCAGACCAAAAGGGAAAGTGACCAAGGCGACTACCGCTGACTTGAACTAATTCTGGCGTGTGTAGCGAGGCTTGGTGTACCTTCACACAGTACTGGGTACTGTAGCAGGCCCTACACCAGGCCCACTACACCACTGTACCTTCACACAGTACTGGCTACACCAGGCCCTACACCAGGCCCACTACACCACTGTACCTTCACACAGTACTGGCTACACTAGGCCCTACACCAGGCTCACTACACCCCTGTACCTTCACACAGTACTGGCTACACCAGGCCCTACACCAGGCTCACTACACCACTGTACCTTCACACAGTACTGGCTACACTAGGCCCTACACCAGGCTCACTACACCCCTGTACCTTCACACAGTACTGGCTACACCAGGCCCTACACCAGGCTCACTACACCCCTGTATCTTCACACAGTACTGGCTACACTAGGCCCTACACCAGGCTCACTACACCCCTGTACCTTCACACAGTACTGGCTACACCAGGCCCTACACCAGGCTCACTACACCCCTGTACCTTCACACAGTACTGGCTACACTAGGCCCTACACCAGGCTCACTACACCACTGTACCTTCACACAGTACTGGCTACACCAGGCCCTACACCAGGCTCACTACACCCCTGTACCTTCACACAGTACTGGCTACACTAGGCCCTACACCAGGCCCACTACACCCCTGTACCTTCACACAGTACTGGCTACACCAGGCCCTACACCAGGCCCACTACACCACTGTACCTTCACACAGTACTGGCTACACCAGGCCCACTACACCCCTGTACCTTCACACAGTACTGGCTACACCAGGCCCACTACACCACTGTACCTTCACACAGTACTGGCTACACCAGGCCCTACACCAGGCCCACTACACCCCCGTGTCCTCACACACCTTCCACTCCCATACCCACATTGGTCCCCTTCATCAGTTGCACCAATATTGCTGGCAGATGCCAAGTATTCCTACTTGTGCTCAGTTATCATATATTGCCTCAACACTTGAGCACAGTCTGGGGCTGGGCCCGGTGAACCAGGGTGGTGGGGAGGGTGGTGGGGAGGGAGGGGTCGGGGAGTACAGTCACATTCCAGTATTAACAAGCAGGTGACGGAGTGTGAGCGGCGGTGGTGGTGGTGGTGGTGGTGACGGAGTGTGAGTGGTGGTGGTGGTGACGGAGTGTGAGTGGTGGTGGTGGTGACGGAGTGTGAGTGGTGGTGGTGGCGGTGCTCAGCGTCACCAACAACAGTCACCGTGACCAAGCTCCACCACCAACCACAACGGCTCCTTCAAGTCACCATTATCACATCACTCTTCCATAACACGTCGTACTGGACGTAAAACTCCCCAACGTCAAAGAATGATCTACTATGGTTTAAAGCGACTCGCATAATTGACGGGAGGTCCGGCTGGCCATTGGTAGGTGCTGGGTTAGGATAGATGGGTTGGGGCAATTAGTACATGCTCTCCATTAGTACAGGAGAGGACGGCCTGCTCCAACACAAGCAGTAACTATCAAGGTAAACTATTCATATATATTGTGTGTTAGGCTGCCCCAGCTACTCCAGCAAGTAGCTGGGGGCATACACCACTAGTAGGGTAGACAGGAGCACCAGGGGCATACAGTAGAGTAGGTGTACTGCGTGTAGGTGCTAGTTAGTCCCCCTTGACCACTACTGGGTGTAGGTGCTAGTTAGTCCCCCTTGACCACTACTAGGTGTAGGTGCTAGTTAGTCCCCCTTGACCACTACTGGGTGTAGGTGCTAGTTAGTCCCCCTTGACCACTACTGGGTGTAGGTGCTAGTTAGTCCCTCTTGACCACTACTGGGTGTAGGTGCTAGTTAGTCCCCCTTGACCACTACTGGGTGTAGGTGCTAGTTAGTCCCCCTTGACCACTACTGGGTGTAGGTGCTAGTTAGTCCCCCTTGACCACTACTGGGTGTAGGTGCTAGTTAGTCCCCCTGGACCACTACTGGGTGTAGGTGCTAGTTAGTCCCCCTTGACCACTACTGGGTGTAGGTGCTAGTTAGTCCCTCTTGACCACTACTGGGTGTAGGTGCAAGCACAGTGACCCCAATTCTGAGGGTGTAGGATAGAGGGGCAGAGAGCTGGTGGCGCCACAACACATGATGATCTAGCCAGAGGCAGGCAGGCGCCAGGACAGTCCTCCTGTCCTCCTGGGCCGCACTACACAACCTCTCACATCACCATTCCTTCCATCTCTCAACCCCATGGCGGGTTCACAGCTCCTCACCCCACAATGTCTCTCTTCACCTCTACCTTTCACTCCTCCATAACATGGGTACGAAGTCCATAACTGCCCACAGGATGGGTATGGGGTCCACTACCGCCCACAGGATGGGTATGGGGTCCACTACCGCCCACAGGATGGGTATGGGGTCCACTACCGCCCACAGGATGGGTATGGGGTCCACTACCGCCCACAGGATGGGTATGGGGTCCACTTCCACCCACAGAATGGGTATGGGGTCTATAACTGGCCACGGGATGGATATGGGGTCCACTATCACTCACAGGATGGGTATGGAGTCCACTACCACCCACGTGATGGGGATGGGTTGCATAATAAATGACCAAATTCCCAATCTCAGCCGCCAATAATCATTCGAACAACGTAAATTCATAAAACAGTTTAAGGTAATTGTAATCTGTCATGACTATTAAGGACAACTGTAAATGACAATTACATACAATCTTAAATGTCAGCTGCGAGGATTGTGCCATTTACATTGAAAGGTAAACTTGTGTGACCTTTGAGACGGAGAGAAGAGTACCAAGACTTGCTCAAGCTAACCACACATCTCCACCACAACCTTTGACCACCATACACACCTCTACACCATACACCACATTGTACACAACCACCATACACCACATTGTACACAACCACCATACACCACATTGTACACAACCACCATACACCACAATGTATACAACCACCATACACCACAATGTATACAACCACCATACACCACAATGTATACAACCACCATACACCACAATGTATACAACCACCATACACCACATTGTACACAACCACCATACACCACAATGTATACAACCACCATACACCACAATGTATACAACCACCATACACCACAATGTACACAACCACCATACACCACAATGTATACAACCACCATACACCACAATGTATACAACCACCATACACCACATTGTACACAACCACCATACACCACATTGTACACAACCACCATACACCACAATGTATACAACCACCATACACCACAATGTATACAACCACCATACACCACAATGTACACAACCACCATACACCACAATGTATACAACCACCATACACCACATTGTACACAACCACCATACACCACAATGTATACAACCACCATACACAATGTACGAACCGTAGTCAATTATAAGTCTAGTAGTCTGTATATCTCTGTGCAATTTGTATTAAAACGCTCGGAACTGTTTCTTTACGAGTGAAGAGCAGCTGTTAGGAACAGTGGCAAGTGTAGAGTGTTAGACTGACAGACGTGGAGAGTAAGAGATGTACACAGCGAGGTGTAGAGTGCCATGTGTACACCCAAGTGTAGCCCGCGTGCCCCTGTATGTACACTCAGAGTATATACTTTAGTCGTGGACGATGTAGAGGAGTAAAGTGTCCCTGGTGTTGGTCAGTGAGGGGGTGTGTTGCCTCGTCCCGTCAACACCACTACACCAAGGTCACTCACTAATGACTCAACTGTGTTACCACGCTGCCCACTACTTACATTAATTGCTTGCGGGTTGTAAAGGGAGGCAGTAACTGGCTATCATGTACTTGCCTGTAGTGTTGCGTGCGCGCACACACACACACACACCTGTAGGCAGGTGTGGGAGGCGGAGAACCAGCTCTCAACACTTTATATCCACTTGCGGCATCACATTTTGCGAAAGTGACTGTGTAAGAAATATACTTTTGATATAATTATGTTAATGGTTGGAGGGCAGGTGTAGCCTCGCTCGTCAGCAGGGAGAGTTAACAGGTAGGCTTAACACTCTACAGCTTATCATTAGTGGTGCAGTCAACGACTTTATCTCCATGCAGACTGTAAGACACAATAACCTGGGAGAACACTACACAACCTACCCTCAGACTGTTGCCTGAGGCCAGGCAACAGTCACCTGGCCTCAGGTGGTGTTGACAGCTGACAACAGTCACCTGGCCTCAGGTGGTGTTGACCGCTGACAACAGTCACCTGGCCTCAGGTGGTGTTGACCGCTGACAACAGTCACCTGGCCTCAGGTGCGGTTGACCGCTGACAACAGTCACCTGGCCTCAGGTGGTGTTGACAGCTGACAACAGTCACCTGGCCTCAGGTGGTGTTGACCGCTGACAACAGTCACCTGGCCTCAGGTGTTGACCGCTGACAACAGTCACCTGGCCTCAGGTGTTGACCGCTGACAACAGTCACCTGGCCTCAGGTGTTGTTGACCGCTGACAACAGTCACCTGGCCTCAGGTGGTGTTGACCGCTGACAACAGTCACCTGGCCTCAGGTGGTGTTGACCGCTGACAACAGTCACCTGGCCTCAGGTGTTGACCGCTGACAACAGTCACCTGGCCTCAGGTGTTGACCGCTGACAACAGTCACCTGGCCTCAGGTGGTGTTGACAGCTGACAACAGTCACCTGGCCTCAGGTGGTGTTGACCGCTGACAACAGTCACCTGGCCTCAGGTGGTGTTGACCGCTGACAACAGTCACCTGGCCTCAGGTGGTGTTGACCGCTGACAACAGTCACCTGGCCTCAGGTGGTGTTGACCGCTGACAACAGTCACCTGGCCTCAGGTGGTGTTGACCGCTGACAACAGTCACCTGGCCTCAGGTGGTGTTGACCGCTGACAACAGTCACCTGGCCTCAGGTGGTGTTGACCGCTGACAACAGTCACCTGGCCTCAGGTGGTGTTGACCGCTGACAACAGTCACCTGGCCTCAGGTGGTGATGACCGCTGACAACAGTCACCTGGCCTCAGGTGGTGTTGACCGCTGACAACAGTCACCTGGCCTCAGGTGGTGTTGACAGCTGACAACAGTCACCTGGCCTCAGGTGGTGTTGACCGCTGACAAGTCACCTGGCCTCAGGTGGTGTTGACCGCTGACAACAGTCACCTGGCCTCAGGTGGTGTTGACAGCTGACAACAGTCACCTGGCCTCAGGTGGTGTTGACAGCTGACAACAGTCACCTGGCCTCAGGTGGTGTTGACAGCTGACAACAGTCACCTGGCCTCAGGTGGTGTTGACAGCTGACAACAGTCACCTGGCCTCAGGTGGTGTTGACCGCTGACAACACCACCTGGCCTCAGGTGGTGTTGACAGCTGACAACAGTCACCTGGCCTCAGGTGGTGTTGACCGCTGACAACACCACCTGGCCTCAGGTGGTCTACAAGGCGAGACTTACTTTCGCGAGGTGAAAGTTGTAGCGGCTGACTAGGTGCCCCCCCCCACTACCCCCTAGTGACGTCACTGCTCCACACCCCCCGTGGCACCCCCCACTACCCCCTACAGTGACGTCACTGCTCCACAACCCCCCCCCCCGTGGCACTCCCATTTCGTACACGTGTGACGCATAAGGGCACGTGTGTGTTTGTGACGCATGAGGGCACGTGTGTGTGTGTGTGACGCACGAGGGCACGTGTGTGTGTGTGTGTGTGTGACGCACGAGGACACTGTGTGTGACGCATGAGGGCACGTGTGTGTGACGCATGAGGGCACGTGTGTGTGTGTGTGTGACGCATGAGGGCACGTGTGTGTGTGTGACGTGAGGGCACGTGTGTGTGACGCATGAGTGTGTGTGTGTGTGACGCATGAGGGCACGTGTGTGTGTGACGCATGAGGGCACGTGTGTGACGCATGAGGGCACGTGTGTTTGTGTGACGCATGAGGGCACGTGTGTTTGTGTGACGCATGAGGGCACGTGTGTGTGTGACGCATGAGGGCACGTGTGTGTGTGTATGTGACGCATGAGTGCACGTGTGTGTGACGCATGAGGGCACGTGTGTGTGTGTGCATGCGTGTGTGTGACGCATGAGGGCACGTGTGTGTGTGACGCATGAGGGCACGTGTGTGACGCATGAGGGCACGTGTGTTTGTGTGACGCATGAGGGCACGTGTGTGACGCATGAGGGCACGTGTGTTTGTGTGACGCATGAGGGCACGTGTGTGTGACGCATGAGGGCACGTGTGTGTGTGACGCATGAGTGCACGTGTGTGTGACGCATGAGGGCACGTGTGTGTGTGACGCATGAGGACACGCGTGTGTGTGACGCATGAGGACGCGTGTGTGTGTGACGCATGAGGGCACGTGTGTGTGTGACGCATGAGGACACGCGTGTGTGTGTGTGACGCATGAGGGCACGTGTGTGTGTGACGCATTAGGGCACGTGTGTGTGTGACGCATGAGGGCACGTGTGTGTGTGACGCATGAGGGCACGTGTGTGTGTGTGACGCATGAGTGCACGTGTGTGTGACGCATGAGGGCACGTGTGTGTGTGTGACGCATGAGTGCACGTGTGTGTGACGCATGAGGACACGTGTGTGTGACGCATGAGGGCACGTGTGTGTGTGACGCATGAGGGCACGTGTGTGTGTGTGTGACGCATGAGGGCACGTGTGTGACGCATGAGGACACGTGTGTGTGACGCATGAGGGCACGTGTGTGTGTGTGTGACGCATGAGGGCACGTGTGTGTGTGTGACGCATGAGGGCACGTGTGTGTGACGCATGAGGGCACGTGTGTGTACTCACCTAGTTGTGCTTGCGGGGGTTGAGCTCTGGCTCTTTGGTCCCGCCTCTCAACCGTCAATCAACAGGTGTACAGCTTCCTGAGCCTATTGGGCTCTATCATATCTACACTTGAAACTGTGTATGGAGTCAGCCTCCACCACATCACTGCCTAATGCATTCCATTTGTCAACCACTCTGACACTAAAAAAGTTCTTTCTAATATCTCTGTGGCTCATTTGGGCACTCAGTTTCCACCTGTGTCCCCTAGTGCGTGTGCCCCTTGTGTTAAATAGCCTGTCTTTATCAACCCTGTCGATTCCCTTGAGAATCTTGAATGTGGTGATCATGTCCCCCCCCTTACTCTTCTGTCTTCCAACGAAGTGAGGTTCATTTCCCGTAGTCTCTCCTCGTAGCTCATACCTCTCAGCTCGGGTACTAGTCTGGTGGCAAACCTTTGAACCTTTTCCAGTTTAGTCTTATGCTTGACTAGATATGGACTCCATGCTGGAGCCGCATACTCCAGGATTGGTCTGACATATGTGGTATATAATGTTCTGAAAGATTCCTTACACAAGTTTCTAAAGGCCGTTCTTATGTTAGCCAACCTGGCATATGCTGCTGATGTTATCCTCTTGATACGAGCTTCAGGAGACAGGTCTGGCGTGATATCAACCCCCCAGGTCTTTCTCTCTCTCTGACTCTTGAAGTATTTCATCTCCCAAGTGATACCTTGTATCTGGTCTCCTGCTTCCTACCCCTATCTTCATTACATTACATTTGCTTGGGTTAAACTCTAACATCCTTTTGTTCGACCATTCCTGCAGCTTGTCCAGGTCTTCTTGAAGCCTCAAGCTGTCCTCCTGTCTTAATCTTTCTCATAATTTTGGCGTCGTCAGCAAACATTGAGAGGAATGAGTCTATACCCTCTGGAAGATCATTTACGTATATCAGAAACAGGATAGGTCCAAGCACAGAGCCCTGTGGGACTCCACTGGTGACTTCACGCCATTCTGAGGTCTCACCCCTCACTATAACTCTCTGCTTCCTATTGCTTAGGTATTCCCTTATCCACTGGAGCGCCCTACCAGTTACTCCTGCCTGTTTCTCCAGCTTATGCATCAACCTTTTATGGGGTACTGTGTCAAAGGCTTTCCGACAGTCCAAAAAATGCAGTCCGCCCGTCCTTCTCTTTCTTGCTTAATCTTTGTCACCTGATCATAGAATTCTATCAGGCCTGTAAGGCAAGATTTACCCTCCCTGAACCCATGTTGATGGGTTGTCACGAAGTCTCTTCTCTCCAGATGTGTTACTAGGTTTTTTCTCACAATCTTCTCCATCACCTTGCATGGTATACAAGTTAAGGACACTGGCCTGTAGTTCAGTGCCTCTTGTCTGTCACCCTTTTTAAATATTGGTACTACATTAGCAGTCTTCCATATTTCTGGTAGGTCTCCCGTTTCCAGTGACCTATTATACACTATGGAGAGTGGCAAGCAAAGTGCTCCTGCACACTCTTTCAATACCCATGGTGAGATTCCATCCAGCCCAACAGCTTTTCTGACATCCAGCTCCAATAGGAGCTTCTTGACCTCATCTCTTGTAATTTCGAACCTTTCCAAGGTCACCTGGTTTGCTGCCACCTCTCCTAGCGCCGTGACTTCTCCCTGTTCTATTATAAAGACCTCCTGGAACCTTTTGTTGAGTTCTTCACACACCTCTTTGTCATTCTCTGTGTACCTGTCCTCGCCCACCCTAAGTTTCATCACCTGTTCCTTCACTGTTGTCTTCCTCCTGATGTGACTGTGTAGTAGCTTTGGTTCGGTCTTGGCTTTATTAGCTATATCATTTTCATACCTTTTCTCAGCTGCTCTTCTCACACTAACATACTCGTTCCTGGTTCTCTGGTATCTCACTCTCTACTTTCTGGTGTTCTGTTATTACGGAAGTTCCTCCACGCCCTTTTGTTCAGCTCCTTTGCTTTCATACATTCCCTATTAAACCACGGATTCTTCCTTTGCTTCTTTGTTTTTTCCAGTTTTTTTCCGTTTTTTTTCCTGTGTGTGTGTGTGTTTACTAGTTGTGTTTTTACGGGGGTTGAGCTTTGCTCTTTCGGCCCGCCTCTCAACTGTCAATCAACTGTTTACTAACTACTTTTTTTTTCTCTCTCTCCACACACCACACACACACCCCAGGAAGCAGCCCGTGACAGCTGACTAACTCCCAGGTACCTATTTACTGCTAGGTAACAGGGGCATTCAGGGTGAAAGAAACTTTGCCCATTTGTTTCTGCCTCGTGCGGGAATCGAACCCGCGCCACAGAATTACGAGTCCTGCGCGCTATCCACCAGGCTACGAGGCCCCTACTCGTAGCTATTAGGCCCCTAGTATGTGTGTGTGTGTGTGTGTGTGTGTGTGTGTGTGTGTGTGTGTGTGTGTGTGTGTGTGTGTGTGTGTGTGACGCATGAGGGCACGTGTGTGTGTGTGTGTGTGTGACGCATGAGGGCACGTGTGTATGTGACGCATGAGGGCACGTGTGTGTGTGTGACGCATGAGGGCTCGTGTGTGACGCATGAGGGCACATGTGTGTGTGACGCATGAGGGCACGTGTGTGTGACGCATGAGGGCACGTGTGTGTGACGCATGAGGGCACGTGTGTGTGACGCATGAGGGCACGTGTGTGTGACGCATGAGGGCACATGTGTGTGACGCATGAGGGCACGTGTGTGACGCATGAGGGCACGTGTGTGTGACGCATGAGGGCACGTGTGTGTGACGCATGAGGGCTCGTGTGCGTGTGACGCATGAGGGCACGTGTGTGTGACGCATGAGGGCACGTGTGTGTGACGCATGAGGGCACGTGTGTGTGACGCATGAGGGCACGTGTGTGACGCATGAGGGCACGTGTGTGTGACGCATGAGGGCACGTGTGTGTGACGCATGAGGGCACATGTGTGTGACGCATGAGGGCACGTGTGTGTGACGCATGAGGGCACGTGTGTGTGACGCATGAGGGCACGTGTGTGTGACGCATGAGGGCTCGTGTGCGTGTGACGCATGAGGGCACGTGTGTGACGCATGAGGGCACGTGTGTGACGCATGAGGGCACATGTGTGTGACGCATGAGGGCACGTGTGTGTGACGCATGAGGGCACGTGTGTGTGACGCATGAGGGCACATGTGTGTGTGTGTGTGACGCATGAGGGCACGTGTGTGTGACGCATGAGGGCACGTGTGTGTGACGCATGAGGACACGTGTGTGTGACGCATGAGGGCACGTGTGTGTGACGCATGAGGGCACGTGTGTGTGACGCATGAGGGCACGTGTGTGTGACGCATGAGGGCACATGTGTGTGACGCATGAGGGCACGTGTGTGTGACGCATGAGGGCACGTGTGTGTGACGCATGAGGGCACGTGTGTGTGACGCATGAGGGCACGTGTGTGTGACGCATGAGGGCACGTGTGTGTGACGCATGAGGGCACATGTGTGTGACGCATGAGGGCACGTGTGTGTGACGCATGAGGGCACGTGTGTGTGACGCATGAGGGCACGTGTGAGCAAGGAGGCCCACACCAACACCAACAACAAACTGGAACACGTGGTCAGGCTGCTACACAAACATAATTTACATACTTCAAGAGATATGCAAGATACCTCCCACAACAGGCTGATGCCCCACAGATAGAGGAGCAGGCGGTAGATGACGCGGTCACGCTATATAGACATGTCGCCCCACAACACACCACAACACCCCACAACACCCCACAACACCCCACAACACCCCACAACACCCCACAACACCCCACAACACCCCACAACACCCCACAACACCCACACAACACCCCACAACACCCCACAACACCACACAACTCCCCACAACTCCCCACAACACCCCACAACACCCCACAACTCCCCACAACACCCCACAACACCCCACAACGCCCCACAACACACCACAACACCCACACAACACCCACACAACACCCCACAACACCCCACAACACCACACAACTCCCCACAACACCCCACAACACCCCACAACACCCCACAACACCCCACAACTCCCCACAACACCCCACAACACCCCACAACACCCCACAACACCCCACAACACCCACACAACACCCACACAACCAGTAACACCAACACAACACCAACCTGGGTTAAGTATTACATAGGTTAGACTCATAATATCAACATTAGATGCTATTTTGTTTTAGGAATATATAAATTCTGTGAGTTGATACACGACGTTTATACTGGCGTCCTGTTGACGGTCCTGTCAACAGAGAACCCCAGCGGAGGCAGCTCTTGATGTAGTCATTAATAAGATGACCAGAGAGTGGTTACTGTGTCCACTTGTAGCGTGTCTCTGTTGTGATCAGAACATGCCCACCACCACACACACACACCAAACATGCCCACCACACACACACCTAACATGCCCACCACACACACACCAAACATGCCCACCACACACACACCAAACATGCCCACCACACACACACCAAACATGCCCACCCACACACACACACACACACACACCAAACCTCCCCACCACACACGCACACACACACACACCAAACCTCCCCACCACACACACACACCAAACCTCCCCACCACACACACACACACACACACACACCAAACCTCCCCACCACACACACACACACACACACACACACACACACACACACACACCAAACCTCCCCACCACACACACACACACACACACACACACACACACACACACACACACACACACCAAACCTCCCCACCACACACACACACACACACACACACGCCAAACATAATGGTAACAGTGCTGGCAGTAACGTGACGACCATACCCACCAGGTGTGGGGTATTAACCAGGTGCCCACCCACCAGGTGTGGGGTATTAACCAGGTGCCCACCCACCAGGTGTGGGTATTAACCAGGTGCCCACCCACCATACCCACCAGGTGTGGGGTATTAACCAGGTGCCCACCCACCATACCCACCAGGTGTGGGGTATTAACCAGGTGCCCACCCACCATACCCACCAGGTGTGGGGTATTAACCAGGTGCCCACCCACCATACCCACCAGGTGTGGGGTATTAACCAGGTGCCCACCCACCATACCCACCAGGTGTGGGGTATTAACCAGGTGCCCACCCACCATACCCACCAGGTGTGGGGTATTAACCAGGTGCCCACCCACCATACCCACCAGGTGTGGGGTATTAACCAGGTGCCCACCCACCAGGTGTGGGGTATTAACCAGGTGCCCACCCACCATACCCACCAGGTGTGGGGTATTAACCTGGTGCCCACCCACCATACCCACCAGGTGTGGGGTATTAACCAGGTGCCCACCCACCAGGTGTGGGGTATTAACCAGGTGCCCACCCACCAGGTGTGGGGTATTAACCAGGTGCCCACCCACCAGGTGTGGGGTATTAACCAGGTGCCCACCCACCAGGTGTGGGGTATTAACCAGGTGCCCACCCACCATACCCACCAGGTGTGGGGTATTAACCTGGTGCCCACCCACCATACCCACCAGGTGTGGGGTATTAACCAGGTGCCCACCCACCAGGTGTGGGGTATCAACCAGGTGCCCACCCACCAGGTGTGGGGTATCAACCAGGTGCCCACCCACCAGGTGTGGGGTATTAACCAGGTGCCCACCCACCAGGTGTGGGGTATTAACCAGGTGCCCACCCACCAGGTGTGGGGTATTAACCAGGTGCCCACCCACCAGGTGTGGGGTATTAACCAGGTGCCCACCCACCAGGTGTGGGGTATTAACCAGGTGCCCACCCACCAGGTGTGGGGTATTAACCAGGTGCCCACCCACCAGGTGTGGGGTATTAACCAGGTGCCCACCCACCAGGTGTGGGGTATTAACCAGGTGCCCACCCACCAGGTGTGGGGTATAAACCAGGTGCCCACCCACCAGGTGTGGGGTATTAACCAGGTGCCCACCCACCAGGTGTGGGGTATTAACCAGGTGCCCACCCACCAGGTGTGGGGTATTAACCAGGTGCCCACCCACCAGGTGTGGGGTATTAACCAGGTGCCCACCCACCAGGTGTGGGGTATTAACCAGGTGCCCACCCACCAGGTGTGGGGTATTAACCAGGTGCCCACCCACCAGGTGTGGGGTATTAACCAGGTGCCCACCCAGGTGTGGGGTATTAACCAGGTGTGGGGTATTAACCAGGTGCCCACCCACCAGGTGTGGGGTATTAACCAGGTGCCCACCCACCAGGTGTGGGGTATTAACCAGGTGCCCACCCACCAGGTGTGGGGTATTAACCAGGTGCCCACCCACCAGGTGTGGGGTATTAACCAGGTGCCCACCCACCAGGTGTGGGGTATTAACCAGGTGCCCACCCACCAGGTGTGGGGTATTAACCAGGTGCCCACCCACCAGGTGTGGGGTATTAACCAGGTGCCCACCCACCAGGTGTGGGGTATTAACCAGGTGCCCACCCACCAGGTGTGGGGTATTAACCAGGTGCCCACCCACCAGGTGTGGGGTATTAACCAGGTGCCCACCCACCAGGTGTGGGGTATTAACCAGGTGCCCACCCACCAGGTGTGGGGTATTAACCAGGTGCCCACCCACCAGGTGTGGGGTATTAACCAGGTGCCCACCCACCAGGTGTGGGGTATTAACCAGGTGCCCACCCACCAGGTGTGGGGTATTAATCAGGTGCGCACCCACCAGGTGTGGGGTATCAACCAGGTGCCCACCCACCAGGTGTGGGGTATAAACCAGGTGCCCACCCACCAGGTGTGGGGTATTAACCACGTGCCCACCCACCAGGTGTGGGGTATTAACCAGGTGCCCACCCACCAGGTGTGGGGTATTAACCAGGTGCCCACCCACCAGGTGTGGGGTATTAACCAGGTGCCCACCCACCAGGTGTGGGGTATTAACCAGGTGCCCACCCACCAGGTGTGGGGTATTAACCTGGTGCCCACCCACCATACCCACCAGGTGTGGGGTATTAACCAGGTGCCCACCCACCAGGTGTGGGGTATCAACCAGGTGCCCACCCACCATACCCACCAGGTGTGGGGTATTAACCAGGTACCCACCCACCAGGTGTGGGGTATTAACCAGGTGCCCACCCACCAGGTGTGGGGTATCAACCAGGTGCCCACCCACCAGGTGTGGGGTATCAACCAGGTGCCCACCCACCAGGTGTGGGGTATTAACCACGTGCCCACCCACCATACCCACCAGGTGTGGGGTATTAACCAGGTGCCCACCCACCAGGTGTGGGGTATCAACCAGGTGCCCACCCACCGTACCCACCAGGCGTGGGGTATTAACCAGGTGCCCACCCACCAGGTGTGGGGTATCAACCAGGTGCCCACCCACCAGGTGTGGGGTATTAACCACGTGCCCACCCACCATACCCAAGCCCCGTATACATAACAAGAATACATAAACACAGTCATAAACCACAGTCAACCAATATTATACATCATTCCCAAAGAATTAATACATATTGAGGACTTAGTCACGTCGCTCATATATTGCACACAATTTGGTAGAGTTATTTGTTGACAAATGTTGTTTATTTTGTGCCAGGAGTTGTATGTTGTTATCAGAGATGTTGACTGTTGCAGGAGTGTGAGGGGAACATGTTGACTGTTGCAGGAGTGTGAGGGGAACATGTTGACTGTTGCAGGAGTGTGAGGGGAACATGTTGACTGTTGCAGGAGTGTGAGGGGAACATGTTGACTGTTGCAGGAGTGTGGGGGAACATGGTGACTGTTGCAGGAGTGTGAGGGAACATGGTGACTGTTGCAGGAGTGTGAGGGGAACATGTTGACTGTTGCAGGAGTGTGGTGGAACATGTTGACTGTTGCAGGAGTGTGAGGGGAACATGTTGACTGTTGCAGGAGTGTGGTGGAACATGGTGACTGTTGCAGGAGTGTGAGGGGAACATGGTGACTGTTGCAGGAGTGTGAGGGGAACATGGTGACTGTTGCAGGAGTGTGAGGGGAACATGGTGACTGTTGCAGGAGTGTGAGGGGAACATGATGACTGTTGCAGGAGTGTGGTGGAACATGGTGACTGTTGCAGGAGTGTGGTGGAACATGTTGACTGTTGCAGGAGTGTGGTGGAACATGTTGACTGTTGCAGGAGTGTGAGGGAACATGTTGACTGTTGCAGGAGTGTGAGGGGAACATGGTGACTGTTGCAGGAGTGTGAGGGGAACATGGTGACTGTTGCAGGAGTGTGAGGGAACATGTTGACTGTTGCAGGAGTGTGAGGGGAACATGTTGACTGTTGCAGGAGTGTGAGGGGAACATGGTGACTGTTGCAGGAGTGTGAGGGGAACATGATGACTGTTGCAGGAGTGTGAGGGGAACATGGTGACTGTTGCAGGAGTGTGAGGGGAACATGATGACTGTTGCAGGAGTGTGAGGGGAACATGGTGACTGTTGCAGGAGTGTGAGGGGAACATGTTGACTGTTGCAGGAGTGTGAGGGGAACATGTTGACTGTTGCAGGAGTGTGAGGGGAACATGTTGACTGTTGCAGGAGTGTGAGGGGAACATGTTGACTGTTGCAGGAGTGTGGTGGAACATGTTGACTGTTGCAGGAGTGTGGTGGAACATGTTGACTGTTGCAGGAGTGTGGGGGAACATGTTGACTGTTGCAGGAGTGTGGTGGAACATGTTGACTGTTGCAGGAGTGTGGTGGAACATGGTGACTGTTGCAGGAGTGTGAGGGGAACATGGTGACTGTTGCAGGAGTGTGGTGGAACATGGTGACTGTTGCAGGAGTGTGAGGGGAACATGATGACTGTTGCAGGAGTGTGAGGGGAACATGTTGACTGTTGCAGGAGTGTGAGGGGAACATGTTGACTGTTGCAGGAGTGTGGTGGAACATGGTGACTGTTGCAGGAGTGTGAGGGGAACATGGTGACTGTTGCAGGAGTGTGAGGGAACATGGTGACTGTTGCAGGAGTGTGAGGGGAACATGTTGACTGTTGCAGGAGTGTGAGGGAACATGTTGACTGTTGCAGGAGTGTGGTGGAACATGTTGACTGTTGCAGGAGTGTGAGGGGAACATGTTGACTGTTGCAGGAGTGTGGTGGAACATGGTGACTGTTGCAGGAGTGTGAGGGGAACATGATGACTGTTGCAGGAGTGTGAGGGGAACATGTTGACTGTTGCAGGAGTGTGAGGGGAACATGTTGACTGTTGCAGGAGTGTGATGGAACATGTTGACTGTTGCAGGAGTGTGGTGGAACATGGTGACTGTTGCAGGAGTGTGAGGGGAACATGTTGACTGTTGCAGGAGTGTGAGGGGAACATGTTGACTGTTGTAGGAGTGTGAGGGGAACATGGTGACTGTTGCAGGAGTGTGGTGGAACATGGTGACTGTTGCAGGAGTGTGAGGGGAACATGTTGACTGTTGCAGGAGTGTGGTGGATGGTGTGTTGCAGGAGTGTGAGGGGAACATGGTGACTGTTGCAGGAGTGTGAGGGGAACATGGTGACTGTTGCAGGAGTGTGAGGGGAACATGGTGACTGTTGCAGGAGTGTGAGGGGAACATGGTGACTGTTGCAGGAGTGTGAGGGGAACATGGTGACTGTTGCAGGAGTGTGAGGGGAACATGGTGACTGTTGCAGGAGTGTGGTGGAACATGGTGACTGTTGCAGGAGTGTGAGGGGAACATGGTGACTGTTGCAGGAGTGTGAGGGGAACATGGTGACTGTTGCAGGAGTGTGAGGGGAACATGGTGACTGTTGCAGGAGTGTGAGGGGAACATGGTGACTGTTGCAGGAGTGTGAGGGGAACATGGTGACTGTTGCAGGAGTGTGAGGGGAACATGGTGACTGTTGCAGGAGTGTGAGGGGAACATGGTGACTGTTGCAGGAGTGTGAGGGGACATGGTGACTGTTGTAGGAGTGTGAGGGGAACATGTTGACTGTTGCAGGAGTGTGGTGGAACATGGTGACTGTTGCAGGAGTGTGAGGGGAACATGGTGACTGTTGCAGGAGTGTGAGGGGAACATGTTGACTGTTGCAGGAGTGTGAGGGAACATGGTGACTGTTGCAGGAGTGTGAGGGGAACATGTTGACTGTTGCAGGAGTGTGGTGGAACATGGTGACTGTTGCTGGAGTGTGAGGGGAACATGTTGACTGTTGCAGGAGTGTGAGGGGAACATGTTGACTGTTGCAGGAGTGTGAGGGGAACATGATGACTGTTGCAGGAGTGTGAGGGGAACATGTTGACTGTTGCAGGAGTGTGAGGGGAACATGTTGACTGTTGCAGGAGTGTGGTGGAACATGGTGACTGTTGCAGGAGTGTGAGGGGAACATGGTGACTGTTGCAGGAGTGTGAGGGGAACATGATGACTGTTGCAGGAGTGTGAGGGGAACATGTTGACTGTTGCAGGAGTGTGAGGGGGGACTGTTGCAGGATGTGGTGGACTGACTTGCAGGAGTGTGAGGGGAACATGGTGACTGTTGCAGGAGTGTGCAGGAGTGGAGGGGACATGGTGACTGTTGCAGGATGTTGACTGTGCAGGAGTGTGGTGGAACATGGTGACTGTTGCAGGAGTGTGAGGGGAACATGGTGACATGAACATGATGACTGTTGCAGGAGCGTGAGGGGAACATGTTGACTGTTGCAGGAGTGTGAGGGGAACATGTTGACTGTTGCAGGAGTGTGGTGGAACATGGTGACTGTTGCAGGAGTGTGAGGGGAACATGGTGACTGTTGCAGGAGTGTGAGGGGAACATGTTGACTGTTGCAGGAGTGTGAGGGGACATGTTGACTGTTGCAGGAGTGTGAGGGGAACATGTTGACTGTTGCAGGAGTGTGAGGGGAACATGGTGACTGTTGCAGGAGTGTGAGGGGAACATGTTGACTGTTGCAGGAGTGTGAGGGGAACATGGTGACTGTTGCAGGAGTGTGAGGGGACATGGTGACTGTTGCAGGAGTGTGAGGGGAACATGTTGACTGTTGCAGGAGTGTGAGGGAACATGATGACTGTTGCAGGAGTGTGGTGGAGCATGTTGACTGTTGCAGGAGTGTGGTGGAACATGTTGACTGTTGCAGGAGTGTGAGGGGAACATGGTGACTGTTGCAGGAGTGTGAGGGGAACATGTTGACTGTTGCAGGAGTGTGAGGGGAACATGTTGACTGTTGCAGGAGTGTGGTGGAACATGGTGACTGTTGCAGGAGTGTGAGGGGAACATGTTGACTGTTGCAGGAGTGTGGTGGAACATGGTGACTGTTGGAGTGTGAGGGGAACATGTTGACTGTTGCAGGAGTGTGGTGGAACATGTTGACTGTTGCAGGAGTGTGAGGGGAACATGTTGACTGTTGCAGGAGTGTGAGGGGAACTGTTGCATGGAACATGGTGACTGTTGCAGGAGTGTGAGGGGAACATGTTGACTGTTGCAGGAGTGTGAGGGGAACATGTTGACTGTTGCATGGAACATGGTGACTGTTGCAGGAGTGTGAGGGGAACATGGTGACTGTTGCAGGAGTGTGGTGGAACATGGTGACTGTTGCAGGAGTGTGAGAGGAACATGGTGACTGTTGCAGGAGTGTGGTGGAACATGGTGACTGTTGCAGGAGTGTGCAGGAGTGGAACATGGTGACTGTTGCAGGAGTGTGAGGGGAACATGTTGACTGTTGCAGGATGGAACATGGTGACTGTTGCAGGAGTGTGAGGGGAACATGTTGACTGTTGCAGGAGTGTGAGGGAACATGTTGACTGTTGCAGGAGTGTGAGGGGACATGGTGACTGTTGCAGGAGTGTGAGGGGAACATGTTGACTGTTGCAGGAGTGTGGTGGAACATGGTGACTGGATGTTGACTGGGGAACATGGTGACTGTTGCAGGAGTGTGAGGGGAACATGTGACTGTTGGGAACATGTTGACTGTTGCAGGAGTGTGAGGGAACATGTTGACTGTTGCAGGAGTGTGAGGGAACATGTTGACTGTTGCAGGAGTGTGAGGGGAACATGTTGACTGTTGCAGGAGTGTGAGGGAACATGTTGACTGTTGCAGGAGTGTGAGGGAACATGGTGACTGTTGCAGGAGTGTGAGGGAACATGTTGACTGTTGCAGGATGTTGTGTGAGTGTGGGGAACATGTTGACTGTTGCAGGAGTGTGAGGGGAACATGTTGACTTGCAGGAGTGTGAGGGAACATGTTGACTGTTGCAGGAGTGTGGTGGAACATGTGACTGTTGCAGGAGTGTGAGGGGAACATGGTGATGTTGCAGGAGTGTGAGGGGAACTGACTGTTGCAGGAGTGTGAGGGAACATGTTGACTGTTGCAGGAGTGTGAGGGAACATGTTGACTGTTGCAGGAGTGTGAGGGAACATGTTGACTGTTGCAGGAGTGTGAGGGAACATGTTGACTGTTGCAGGAGTGTGAGGGAACTGTTGCAGGAGTGTGAGGGGAACATGTTGACTGTTGCAGGAGTGTGAGGGAACATGGTGACTGTTGCAGGAGTGTGAGGGGAACATGTTGACTGTTGCAGGAGTGTGAGGGAACATGGTGACTGTTGCAGGAGTGTGAGGGGAACATGGTGACTGTTGCAGGAGTGTGAGGGGAACATGTTGACTGTTGCAGGAGTGTGAGGGGAACATGTCACGTTACAAGATGAGGGAAATAATCTAAAATCTGGCGGTAAAGCTGGTGTAGCGACGACACCACCGTCAGCGAGGCTGGTGTAGCGACGACACCACCGTCAGCGAGGCTGGTGTAGCGACGACACCACCGTCAGCGAGGCTGGTGTAGCGAGGCTGGTGTAGCGACACCACCGTCAGCGAGGCTGGTGTAGCGACACCACCGTCAGCGTGGCTGGTGTAGCGACGACACCACCGTCAGCGAGGCTGGTGTAGCGACGACACCACCGTCAGCGAGGCTGGTGTAGCGACGACACCACCGTCAGCGAGGCTGGTGTAGCGACGACACCACCGTCAGCGTCAGGCTGGTGTAGCGACGACACCACCGTCAGCGAGGCTGGTGTAGCGACACCACCGTCAGCGAGGCTGGTGTAGCGACGACACCACCGTCAGCGAGGCTGGTGTAGCGACGACACCACCGTCAGCGAGGCTGGTGTAGCGACGACACCACCGTCAGCGAGGCTGGTGTAGCGACACCACCGTCAGGCTGGTGTAGCGACGACACCACCGTCAGCGAGGCTGGTGTAGCGACGACACCACCGTAGCGACGACACCACCGTCAGCGAGGCTGGTGTAGCGACGACACCACCGTCAGCGTCAGGCTGGTGTAGCGACGACACCACCGTCAGCGAGGCTGGTGTAGCGACGACACCACCGTCAGCGAGGCTGGTGTAGCGACGACACCACCGTCAGCGAGGCTGGTGTAGCGACGACACCACCGTCAGCGAGGCTGGTGTAGCGACGACACCACCGTCAGCGAGGCTGGTGTAGCGACGACACCACCGTCAGCGAGGCTGGTGTAGCGACACCACCGTCAGCGAGGCTGGTGTAGCGACGACACCACCGTCAGCGTGGCTGGTGTAGCGACACGACACCACCGTCAGCGTGGCTGGTGTAGCGACGACACCACCGTCAGCGAGGCTGGTGTAGCGACGACACCACCGTCAGCGAGGCTGGTGTAGCGACGACACCACCGTCAGCGAGGCTGGTGTAGCGACACCACCGTCAGCGTGGCTGGTGTAGCGACGACACCACCGTCAGCGAGGCTGGTGTAGCGACACCACCGTCAGCGAGGCTGGTGTAGCGACACCACCGTCAGCGAGGCTGGTGTAGCGACGACACCACCGTCAGCGAGGCTGGTGTAGCGACGACACCACCGTCAGCGAGGCTGGTGTAGCGACACCACCGTCAGCGAGGCTGGTGTAGCGACACCACCGTCAGCGTGGCTGGTGTAGCGACGACACCACCGTCAGCGAGGCTGGTGTAGCGACGACACCACCGTCAGCGAGGCTGGTGTAGCGACGACACCACCGTCAGCGAGGCTGGTGTAGCGACGACACCACCGTCAGCGAGGCTGGTGTAGCGACGACACCACCGTCAGCGAGGCTGGTGTGCGACGACACCACCGTCAGCGAGGCTGGTGTAGCGACGACACCACCGTCAGCGAGGCTGGTGTAGCGACGACACCACCGTCAGCGAGGCTGGTGTAGCGACGACACCGTCAGCGAGGCTGGTGTAGCGACGACACCACCGCTGGTGTAGCGACACCACCGTCAGCGAGGCTGGTGTAGCGACGACACCACCGTCAGCGAGGCTGGTGTAGCGACGACACCACCGTCAGCGAGGCTGGTGTAGCGACGACACCACCGTAGGCTGGTGACGACACCACCGTCAGCGAGGCTGGTGTAGCGACGACACCACCGTCAGCGAGGCTGGTGTAGCGACGACACCACCGTCAGCGAGGCTGGTGTAGCGACACCACCGTCAGCGAGGCTGGTGTAGCGACACCACCGTCAGCGAGGCTGGTGTAGGCTGGTGTAGCGACACCACCGTCAGCGAGGCTGGTGTAGCGACGACACCACCGTCAGCGAGGCTGGTGTAGCGACGACACCACCGTCAGCGTCAGGCTGGTGTAGCGACACCACCGTCAGCGAGGCTGGTGTAGCGACGACACCACCGTCAGCGAGGCTGGTGTAGCGACGACACCACCGTCAGCGAGGCTGGTGTAGCGACGACACCACCGTCAGCGAGGCTGGTGTAGCGACGACACCACCGTCAGCGAGGCTGGTGTAGCGAGGCGACGACACCACCGTCAGCGAGGCTGGTGTAGCGACGACACCACCGTCAGCGAGGCTGGTGTAGCGACGACACCACCGTCAGCGAGGCTGGTGTAGCGACGACACCACCGTCAGCGAGGCTGGTGTCAGCGTGGCTGGTGTAGCGACACCACCGTCAGCGAGGCTGGTGTAGCGACGACACCACCGTCAGCGAGGCTGGTGTAGCGACGACACCACCGTCAGCGAGGCTGGTGTGTCAGCGAGGCTGGTGTACGACACCACCGTCAGCGAGGCTGGTGTAGCGACGACACCACCGTCAGCGAGGCTGGTGTAGCGACGACACCACCGTCAGCGAGGCTGGTGTAGCGACGACACCACCGTCAGCGAGGCTGGTGTAGCGACGACACCACCGTCAGCGAGGCTGGTGTAGCGACGACACCACCGTCAGCGAGGCTGGTGTAGCGACGACACCACCGTCAGCGAGGCTGGTGTAGCGACGACACCACCGTCAGCGAGGCTGGTGTAGCGACGACACCACCGTCAGCGAGGCTGGTGTAGCACGCGTCAGCGAGGCTGGTGTAGACGACACCACCGTCAGCGAGGCTGGTGTAGCGACGACACCACCGTCAGCGAGGCTGGTGTAGCGACGACACCACCGTCAGCGAGGCTGGTGTAGCGACGACACCACCGTCAGCGAGGCTGGTGTAGCGACACCACCGTCAGCGAGGCTGGTGTAGCGACGACACCACCGTAGGCGTACGACACCACCGTCAGCGAGGCTGGTGTAGCGACGACACCACCGTCAGCGTGGCTGGTGTAGCGACACCACCGTCAGCGTGGCTGGTGTAGCGACGACACCACCGTCAGCGTGGCTGGTGTAGCGACGACACCACCGTCAGCGAGGCTGGTGTAGCGACGACACCACCGTCAGCGAGGCTGGTGTAGCGACGACACCACCGTCAGCGAGGCTGGTGTAGCGACGACACCACCGTCAGCGAGGCTGGTGTAGCGACGACACCACCGTCAGCGAGGCTGGTGTAGCGACGACACCACCGTCAGCGAGGCTGGTGTAGCTGGTGTACGACACCACCGTCAGCGTGGCTGGTGTAGCGACGACACCACCGTCAGCGAGGCTGGTGTAGCGACGACACCACCGTCAGCGTAGCGACGACACCACCGTCAGCTGGTGTAGCGACGACACCACCGTCAGCGAGGCTGGTGTAGCGACGACACCACCGTCAGCGAGGCTGGTGTAGCGACGACACCACCGTCAGCGAGGCGAGCGACTGGTGTAGCACCACCGTCAGCGAGGCTGGTGTAGCGACGACACCACCGTCAGCGTGGCTGGTGTAGCGACGACACCACCGTCAGCGACGGCGTGGCTGGTGTAGCGACGACACCACCGTCAGCGAGGCTGGTGTAGCGACACCACCGTCAGCGTGGCTGGTGTAGCGACGACACCACCGTCAGCGTGGCTGGTGTAGCGACGACACCACCGTCAGCGAGGCTGGTGTAGCGACGACACCACCGTCAGCGAGGCTGGTGTAGCGACACCACCGTCAGCGTGGCTGGTGTAGCGACGACACCACCGTCAGCGAGGCTGGTGTAGCGACGACACCACCGTCAGCGTCAGCGAGGCTGGTGTAGCGACACCACCGTCAGCGTGGCTGGTGTAGCGACGACACCACCGTCAGCGAGGCTGGTGTAGCGACGACACCACCGTCAGCGAGGCTGGTGTAGCGACGACACCACCGTCAGCGAGGCTGGTGTAGCGACGACACCACCGTAGGCTGGTGTACGACACCACCGTCAGCGAGGCTGGTGTAGCGACGACACCACCGTCAGCGAGGCTGGTGTAGCGACGACACCACCGTCAGCGAGGCTGGTGTAGCGACGACACCACCGTCAGCGTGGCTGGTGTAGCGACGACACCACCGTCAGCGAGGCTGGTGTAGCGACGACACCACCGTCAGCGAGGCTGGTGTAGCGACGACACCACCGTCAGCGTGGCTGGTGTAGCGACGACACCACCGTCAGCGAGGCTGGTGTAGCGACGACACCACCGTCAGCGAGGCTGGTGTAGCGAGCGACACCACCGTCAGCGTGGCTGGTGTAGCGACACCACCGTCAGCGTGGCTGGTGTAGCGACACCACCGTCAGCGAGGCTGGTGTAGCGACACCACCGTCAGCGAGGCTGGTGTAGCGACGACACCACCGTCAGCGAGGCTGGTGTAGCGACGACACCACCGTCAGCGAGGCTGGTGTAGCGACGACACCACCGTCAGCGAGGCTGGTGTAGCGACGACACCACCGTCAGCGTGGCTGGTGTAGCGACGACACCACCGTCAGCGTGGCTGGTGTAGCGACACCACCGTCAGCGTGGCTGGTGTAGCGACACCACCGTCAGCGTGGCGACACCACCGTCAGCGAGGCTGGTGTAGCGACGACACCACCGTCAGCGAGGCTGGTGTAGCGACGACACCACCGTCAGCGAGGCTGGTGTAGCGACGACACCACCGTCAGCGAGGCTGGTGTAGCGACGACACCACCGTCAGCGTGGCTGGTGTAGCGACGACACCACCGTCAGCGAGGCTGGTGTAGCGACGACACCACCGTCAGCGAGGCTGGTGTAGCGACGACACCACCGTCAGCGAGGCTGGTGTAGCGACGACACCACCGTCAGCGTGGCTGGTGTAGCGACGACACCACCGTCAGCGAGGCTGGTGTAGCGACACCACCGTCAGCGAGGCTGGTGTAGCGACGACACCACCGTCAGCGAGGCTGGTGTAGCGACACCACCGTCAGCGAGGCTGGTGTAGCGACACCACCGTCAGCGAGGCTGGTGTAGCGAGGCTGGTGTAGACACCACCGTCAGCGAGGCGACGACACCACCGTCAGCGAGGCTGGTGTAGCGACACCACCGTCAGCGTGGCGACACCACCGTCAGCGAGGCTGGTGTAGCGACACCACCGTCAGCGAGGCTGGTGTAGCGACGACACCACCGTCAGCGAGGCTGGTGTAGCGACGACACCACCGTCAGCGAGGCTGGTGTAGCGACGACACCACCGTCAGCGAGGCTGGTGTAGCGACGACACCACCGTCAGCGAGGCTGGTGTAGCGACGACACCACCGTCAGCGTGGCTGGTGTAGCGACGACACCACCGTCAGCGAGGCTGGTGTAGCGACGACACCACCGTCAGCGAGGCTGGTGTAGCGACACCACCGTCAGCGAGGCTGGTGTAGCGACGACACCACCGTCAGCGAGGCTGGTGTAGCGACGACACCACCGTCAGCGAGGCTGGTGTAGCGACGACACCACCGTCAGCGAGGCTGGTGTCGCGACACCACCGTCAGCGAGGCTGGTGTAGCGACGACACCACCGTCAGCGTGGCTGGTGTAGCGACGACACCACCGTCAGCGAGGCTGGTGTAGCGACGACACCACCGTCAGCGTGGCTGGTGTAGCGACACCACCGTCAGCGTGGCTGGTGTAGCGACGACACCACCGTCAGCGAGGCTGGTGTAGCGACGACACCACCGTCAGCGAGGCGTCAGCGTGGCAGCGAGGCTGGTGTAGCGACGACACCACCGTCAGCTGGTGTAGCGACGCTGGTGTAGCGACACCACCGTCAGCGAGGCTGGTGTAGCGACGACCACCGTCAGCGAGGCGTAGCGACGACACCACCGTCAGCGAGGCTGGTGTAGCGACGACACCACCGTCAGCGAGGCTGGTGTAGCGACGACACCACCGTCAGCGAGGCTGGTGTAGCGACACCACCGTCAGCGAGGCTGGTGTCACCGTCAGCGAGGCTGGTGTAGCGACGACACCACCGTCAGCGTGGCTGGTGTAGCGACGACACCACCGTCAGCGTGGCTGGTGTAGCGACGACACCACCGTCAGCGAGGCTGGTGTAGCGACACGACACCACCGTCAGCGAGGCTGGTGTAGCGACGACACCACCGTCAGCGAGGCTGGTGTAGCGACGACACCACCGTCAGCGTGGCTGGTGTAGCGACGACACCACCGTCAGCGAGGCTGGTGTAGCGACGACACCACCGTCAGCGAGGCTGGTGTAGCGACGACACCACCGTCAGCGAGGCTGGTGTAGCGACGACACCACCGTCAGCGAGGCTGGTGTAGCGACGACACCACCGTCCGTGGCTGGTGTAGCGACGACACCACCGTCAGCGTGGCTGGTGTAGCGACACCACCGTCAGCGAGGCTGGTGTAGCGACGACACCACCGTCAGCGAGGCTGGTGTAGCGACGACACCACCGTCAGCGAGGCTGGTGTAGCGACGACACCACCGTCAGCGTGGCTGGTGTAGCGACGACACCACCGTCAGCGAGGCTGGTGTAGCGACGACACCACCGTCAGCGAGGCTGGTGTAGCGACACCACCGTCAGCGTGGCTGGTGTAGCGACGACACCACCGTCAGCGAGGCTGGTGTGCGACGACACCACCGTCAGCGTGGCGACGACACCACCGTCAGCGAGGCTGGTGTAGCGACGACACCACCGTCAGCTGGTGTAGCGACGACACCACCGTCAGCGTGGCTGGTGTAGCGACGACACCACCGTCAGCGAGGCTGGTGTAGCGACGACACCACCGTCAGCGAGGCTGGTGTAGCGACGACACCACCGTCAGCGTGGCTGGTGTAGCGACGACACCACCGTCAGCGAGGCTGGTGTAGCGAGGCTGGTGCGACACCACCGTCAGCGAGGCTGGTGTAGCGACGACACCACCGTCAGCGAGGCTGGTGTAGCGACGACACCACCGTCAGCGTGGCTGGTGTAGCAGACACCACCGTCAGCGTGGCTGGTGTAGCGACGACACCACCGTCAGCGAGGCTGGTGTAGCGACGACACCACCCACCGTCAGCGTGGCTGGTGTAGCGACGACACCACCGTCAGCGAGGCTGGTGTAGCGACGACACCACCGTCAGCGAGGCTGGTGTAGCGACGACACCACCGTAGGCTGGTGTAGCGACACCACCCGTCAGCGTCAGGCTGGGTGTAGCGTGGCTGGTGTAGCGACACCACCGTCAGCGAGGCTGGTGTAGCGACGACACCACCGTCAGCGAGGCTGGTGTAGCGACGACACCACCGTCAGCGTGGCTGGGTGTAGCGTACGACACCACCGTCAGCGAGGCTGGTGTAGCGACGACACCACCGTCAGCGTCAGCGAGGCTGGTGTAGCGACGACACCACCGTCAGCGAGGCTGGTGTAGCGACGACACCACCGTCAGCGAGGCTGGTGTAGCGACGACACCACCGTCAGCGAGGCTGGTGTGGACACCACCGTAGGCTGGTGTACGACACCACCGTCAGCGAGGCTGGTGTAGCGACGACACCACCGTCAGCGAGGCTGGTGTAGCGACACCACCGTCAGCGTGGCTGGTGTAGCGACGACACCACCGTCAGCGAGGCTGGTGTAGCGACGACACCACCGTCAGCGAGGCTGGTGTAGCGACGACACCACCGTCAGCGTCAGCGAGGCTGGTGTAGCGACGACACCACCGTCAGCGAGGCTGGTGTAGCGACGACACCACCGTCAGCGAGGCTGGTGTAGCGACGACACCACCGTCAGCGAGGCTGGTGTAGCGACGACACCACCGTCAGCGAGGCTGGTGTGTAGGCTGGTGTACGACACCACCGTCAGCGAGGCTGGTGTAGCGACGACACCACCGAGGCTGGTGTAGCGACGACACCGTCAGCGAGGCTGGTGTAGCACGACACCACCGTCAGCGTGGCTGGTGTAGCGACGACACCACCGTCAGCGTCAGCGTGGCTGGTGTAGCGACGACACCACCGTCAGCGAGGCTGGTGTAGCGAGGCTGGCGACGACACCACCGTCAGCGAGGCTGGTGTAGCGACGACACCACCGTCAGCGAGGCTGGTGTAGCGACGACACCACCGTCAGCGAGGCTGGTGTAGCGACGACACCACCGTCAGCGAGGCTGGTGTAGCGACGACACCACCGTCAGCGAGGCTGGTGTAGCGACACCACCGTCAGCGAGGCTGGTGTAGCGACGACACCACCGTCAGCGAGGCTGGTGTAGCGACGACACCACCGTCAGCGTGGCTGGTGTAGCGACGACACCACCGTCAGCGAGGCTGGTGTAGCGACGACACCACCGTCAGCGTGGCTGGTGTAGCGACGACACCACCGTCAGGTCAGGAAGAACACTCTGCAGGTGTAGAGGCGCGTGTAGAGCGGCATGACGGGCGGTAGAGCCACAGGTGGCAGGAGAGAGGACACAGGTGCCACATATACACACGTGGTAGAGACGCGCCACATATACACATGTGGTACACAGGAGCGAACACTGACACAAGCGGCGCACACTGAGCCAGACGGCACACTAACATACACACTCCCAGACACACTGACACACGCACACACACCCCTCTCACCTTCCCTCCCGCACGCACACACACACACACACACACACACACACACACACACACCACCTCTACACATCTTGTTGTGACGCAGCACACCCGGCCGCCACACTCTCCCCCGCAACAACACACAACTAGTACACAACCCACATGTATATTTGTATATATTAGTAAATGTGCGATGTGTAGGGATGGTTTGGAGCGGCGGTGGTGGAGGAGGAGGGGAGCGGCGGGGGGAGGGGAGCGGCGGGGTGGTGGGGGAGGGGGAGGGGAGCGGCGGGGAGGGGAGGGGAGGGGCGGGGATGGGTGGGGGAGGGGGCGGGGCCGGGGTGGGAGGGGAAGAAGGAAAGGCTGCCACCTAATTATTACTTCACTTAACTCTGCATCAACACCACCCGCCGCCGCCGTCACCTCCTGTGTCCATCCTGTCCTGACACATATGTCATGTGTCAACACCTTGGTCACCCGGGTGTTACACCTGTCATGGCGGCCAGGGGCACACCTGTCATGGCGGCCAGGGACACACCTGGGGGCGGAGTCAGGCCTTGGGGAGTGGGGCCCATGTGGTGGGAGGAGACTAGACCCTTGTGGGAGGGGCCTAGACCCTTGTGGGAGGGGCCTAGACCCTTGTGGGAGGGGCCTAGACCCTGGTGGGAGGGGCCTAGACCCTGGTGGGAGGGGCCTAGACCCTGGTGGGAGGGGCCTAGACCCTGGTGGTAGGGGCCTAGACCCTGGTGGTAGGGGCCAGACCCTGGTGGTAGGGGCCTAGACCCTGGTGGGAGGAGCCAGACCCTGGTGGGAGGGGCCTAGACCCTGGTGGGAGGAGCCTAGACCCTGGTGGTAGGGGCCTAGACCCTGGTGGGAGGGGCCTAGACCCTGGTGGGAGGAGCCAGACCCTGGTGGGAGGGGCCTAGACCCTGGTGGGAGGAGCCTAGACCCTGGTGGTAGGGGCCTAGACCCTGGTGGGAGGGGCCTAGACCCTGGTGGGAGGAGGCAGACCCTGGTGGGAGGGGCCAGACCCTGGTGGGAGGGGCCAGACCCTGGTGGGAGGGGCCAGACCCTGGTGGGAGGGGCCAGACCCTGGTGGGAGGGGCCAGACCCTGGTGGAAGGGGCCAGACCCTGGTGGGAGGGCCCTAGACCCTGGTGGGAGGGGCCAGTCCCTGGTGGGAGGGGCCAGACCCTGGTGGGAGGGGCCAGACCCTGGTGGGAGGGGCCAGACCCTGGTGGGAGGGGCCAGACCCTGGTGGGAGGGGCCAGACCCTGGTGGGAGGGACCAGACCCTGGTGGGAGGGACCAGACCCTGGTGGGAGGGACCAGACCCTGGTGGGAGGGACCAGACCCTGGTGGGAGGGACCAGACCCTGGTGGGAGGGACCAGACCCTGGTGGGAGGGGCCAGACCCTGGTGGGAGGGGCCAGACCCTGGTGGGAGGGACCAGACCCTGGTGGGAGGGGCCTAGACCCTGGTGGGAGGGGCCAGACCCTGGTGGGAGGGACCAGACCCTGGTGGGAGGGACCAGACCCTGGTGGGAGGGGCCAGACCCTGGTGGGAGGGGCCAGACCCTGGTGGGAGGGGCCAGACCCTGGTGGGAGGGACCAGACCCTGGTGGGAGGGACCAGACCCTGGTGGGAGGGGCCTAGACCCTGGTGGGAGGGGCCAGACCCTGGTGGGAGGGACCAGACCCTGGTGGGAGGGGCCTAGACCCTGGTGGGAGGGGCCAGACCCTGGTGGGAGGGACCAGACCCTGGTGGGAGGGACCAGACCCTGGTGGGAGGGGCCAGTGGAACAGGTGGAGCATGGCCTGAGGCGGGAAGGGGTGCAGCGGGGAGAGGGGGGACTTGAGGGATAATGAAAGGGGGTGAGGCAGTTACCTGGTGGGGAGGAGCCCGTGAGAGATGGGGAGAGGTGATGGAGACGGAAGGGGGAGGGAGGGAGAGGTGAGGGAGGGGAGAGGGAGGGAGAAGCGAGGAGGAACTTCCTCGCCAGACAACTTCTCTCACATTAACATTTACAACAAAGATCAACTGGCAAACGAGAACTGGTGAGTTTTTACCTCCAGTCCCGTGGTGGGACGTGGCCCACCAGTCCCGTGGTGGGACGTGGCCCTCCAGTCCCGTGGTGGGACGTGGCCCACCAGTCCCGTGGTGGGACGTGGCCCACCAGTCCCGTAGTGGGACGTGGCCCACCAGTCCCGTGGTGGGACGTGGCCCACCAGTCCCGTGGTGGGACGTGGCCCACCAGTCCCGTGGTGGGACGTGGCCCTCCAGTCCCGTGGTGGGACGTGGCCCACCAGTCCCGTGGTGGGACGTGGCCCACCAGTCCCGTGGTGGGACGTGGCCCACCAGTCCCGTTTTGGGAAGTGGCCCACCAGTCCCGTAGTGGGACGTGGCCCACTAGTCCCGTGGTAGGACGTGGCCCTCCAGTCCCGTGGTGGGACGTGGCCCACCAGTCCCGTGGTGGGACGTGGCCCACTAGTCCCGTGGTAGGACGTGGCCCTCCAGTCCCGTGGTGGGACGGGGCCCACCAGTCCCGTGGTGGGACGTGGCCCTCCACATATATGGCCCTCTCAAGTGTGACTGCAACACGTGTAGACACACATGGGAGTGTTCACATATGACTGCTCCAAAGGGGTCATTTAAGCATGCACACGTGTAGAAACACATGTTACCTTGAGGTGCTTCCGGGGCTTAGCGTCCCCGCGGCCCGGTCGTCGACCAGGCCTCCTGTGAAGAGCCTTACGAAACACTGGCCAGCCAGCTGGTGAAGGAGAGCCAACTAAGGCACCAGGAGGATAAACATTGTGTCAGCAAGGCGGACAGTCCGCCAGCTATCATTACTTACACCCTCCACCACAACACCAACTTACTACCTCCCGCCCCTCACTCTCCACCCATCACTCACTCTCCCACACTTCCTTCCCCCCCCCACCCATTCACTCTCTTCCCTTACCCACCACCTGCGCTAAACCCCCCCCCCTTTCCCTTCCCGCCACACCTGTACCACAACCCCACACCTGTGTACACCCCTACACCTTCCCTGACAACACTACCCTACACCTCTACACACACACACACACACACACACACACAGACACACACACACACACACACACACACACACACACACACACACACACACACACACACAGACACAGACACAGACACAGACACACAGACACAGACACAGACACACACACACACACACACGCACACACACACACACAGACACACACACACACACACACACACACACACACACACACACACACACACACACACACACACACACACACACACACACACACACACACACAGACACACACAC
>NC_059590.1:22849704-22874704 GCF_020424385.1 Procambarus clarkii
TCTTGAACACTGTGAGGGGTCGGCCAATTATGGCCCTTATGTGTAGTGGAAGCGTGTTGAACAGTCTCGGGCCTCTGATGTTTTCGGAAGGAAATGTATTGAGCTCGGTTTCACTCTCTCCACAAACAAGACGAAGGCATACTCCCATCACAAGCGGAGAGCAAATGAAGAACTGCAAATTAATGGTTTAACACTTGAATGGGTTGACCACTATCGGTACCTTGGCGTCACTGTCGGCTCTAACAAGGGAAAGAAAGAGGAGCTCAATCAACTCATAGGAACATGCAAAAGTCGACTCAGGGTACTGAAAGCAATGACCTGGTATGGACATGGAGCCTCTATTGCCGTGCTTAAAATGATGTACACAGCCTATGTGCACTCCGTCATAGACTATGCCGCACCAGTTCTGTGCACCTATTCCCAAAGTGATATGAAAGAACTTGAAAACATACAAAATGAAGCCATGACAATCATTCTTGGAGTTCCAAGAACTGCCAAAACGTCTAATCTACGAGAGGAGTTGTCCCTCCCCAGTGTTAAAAGCAGAATTCAGGAGCTGAATGCTAAGCTTGCAATTAGGATAGCCAGAGATCCCCATTACAATGATATTGCTAAGAAAAAACTGAGCTCTGTGCTACTTTCAGGGGGAAACAGGAGAAGCAAAAAATGGCATCACAGATCAGTCTGCTACCTTGAAGAGCTTCACCTGCTTGAGCAAGCCCGTGAGCTCCTGCCTGTAGAGAGGTTACCTCCCTGGGAGGATGACTCATGCAAGATCATCATCAATGAAATGGCAACGAAAAAATCCAATACGATACCACAAGAAATGAGGCACAAGTATCTCGAGGAAATTTATAAAGAAGCCGGAGATGAACTAGATCAAATCTACACTGACGGGTCATCTAATCCTGTCAATGGCAGGGCTGGTGCAGCATACACGGTAATTAAGGATAATACTTTCCAACGCAGAAATGAAGAAAAAGCACGTATTGAGAACTATGCCTCTTCAACGCAAGCAAAGCTAACTGCCATTGTTATGGCGTTAAGGTTTCTTGAACGGAACACTAATGGTGCAGTGATTTGCACCGATTCAAAAGCAGCACTGCAAAGCCTAAGTAAAAATCGGACAGAAAATTTTGCAATAGTCGCTGAAATTAAGAGAGCTGTGAGAGTACTTACCAATCAGGGAAGAGTCATAAAGTTTCTGTGGATCCACTCCCATGTTGGGGATCCCCTCCCATGTTGGAATATGTGGGAATGAACGAGCAGATGTGCTGGCTGCTGAAGGCGCTGAAGGAGACCATACTGAATACTTCATACCCAAGACTCTGCTACAAATTAGAGGTATTGTCAGGCAACATCACCGTGACAAGGTAACTGAGGAAAGGAGGATAGAAGCACAAACCAGTGAATCTGTACGATGGTACAACATGGTTGCAGCTGGCAATCCCAATCATTATGGCCGAAGAGGAGGAGGACGAGGGAGAGAATCAGTAATAGCGAGAATCCGTCTTGGATACAAATATCCATGGAGATTCGGAACGGAAACAACAGTTGATTAGCAAAGTTGCAGAATCTGTGGTGAGAGTGATGGACACCGCCTTGACCACTATCTAAGTGAATGTGAACATCTGAGAGACATCAGAATTATGTGTAGAATAATAAACCCAACATTGTTTGAGTTAGGAAAACACTATTTGTCAAATATTGATACTGTTCTTAAAAGATTACCGCATTTTGCACCCGCAAGATAACGTAAGATTTTAAGGGTTGACAAATGTTAATCTTCTTGTTTGAGGAGCTGTTCACTTGAGACAGTTAAGCAAGTCCCAGCTGTGTCTGGGTACAAGTGACAGGATGAACAACCCAGCGGGTTTTCTTCCTATTGGGGAGTGTTGTACATACTGCTATGGTGGTGCCGCTCCAAGCTACAGCCTGGTGGACCAAACGCGCACAAGTCAAGCCTGGCCTCGGGCCGGGCTTGGGCAGTAGAACAACTCCCAGAACCCCATCAAGCAGGTATATGTGGGCCTGCGGGCCACTCCAAGCAACAGCCTGGTAGACCAAACTCTCACAAGTCAAGCCTGGCCTCGGGCCGGGCTTGGGCAGTAGAACAACTCCCAGAAACCCATCAACCAGGTATATGTGGGCCTGCGGGCCGCTCCAAGCAACAGCCTGGTAGACCAAACTCTCACAAGTCAAGCCTGGCCTCGGGCCGGGCTTGGGCAGTAGAACAACTCCCAGAACCCCATCAACTAGGTGAGTCCACTCGCAGGATGAGTAGACACACCCAATAAACTCGCCCCTCGGGGCATTTTTTTTTTAACTTCTTGACAATTTTGTTCCATAGCCTAGTGCTGATAGTCAAAATAGAGATCCTAAATGTAGTTGTTGTCCTTGTATATAAGTCACCGGAGGCAAACCCTCAGCAGTTTAAAGACCAACTAATGAAAATAGAGCACTGCTTGGAAAACCTCACAAATCCAGCTCCGAACATCATCCTGCTTGGGGACTTCAACCTACGGCACCTGAAATGGAAGCACCTGGCTAATACAGTAATATCAGAAAGAATACCAGGAAGTAGCCTAAATGAACAGGCACATGCAAATGACCTGCTACGGATGTGCGACAGGTTTGCCTTAAACCAGCAAATAGTAGAACCAACTAGGAAAGAGAACACGCTGGACCTCATTTTCACTAATAATGATGAGTTGATCGGGAACATAATGATTACAAATACCTGTTACTCAGATCACAACTTAATTGAGGTTCTGACAACCATGGGGAATGGACCTCCAAAACCAGTCCAGATTCACGGTGGAGGAGATTTCAGCAAATTCAACTTCAATAATAAACGGATAAACTGGGAGCAAATAAACCAGGACTTCACAGAAATAAACTGGGAAGAACAGCTAGGAAATGCAAACCTGAACCGGTGCCTGGAAAAAATAAGCTCAGTAGCACTAGAAATATGTTCAAACCGCATACCCCTAAGAAAAAAGAGAAAGAGATGCAGATTGGAACGGGAACGTCGTTCCTTATATAGGCGAAGAAAACGAATCGCGGAACAACTTGAGAGTCGCACCCTATCTCAAGAACGGCGAAGAAGGTTAGGTAGAGAAATAGAAACAATTGAACTCAAGCTACAAGAATCATACAAAACCCAGGAGAGGCAAAGAGAGCAAAAGGCCATCAGTGAAATAGAGAGAAATCCGAAATATTTTTTCTCCTATGCAAAATCAAGATCAAAAACCACATCTAGTATCGGGCCCCTGCGAAAGGGAGATGGAACTTTCACAGATGACAACAAAGAAATGAGCGAGTTACTGAGGAAGCAGTACGACTCTGTTTTCAGTGAGCCATTAAATGCACTAAAGATTGATAACCCAAATGAATTTTTCATGGATATGATACCAACATCAAATCACATATCAGACGTCGCCCTATCCCCACTAGATTTTGAAGAAGCCATAAACAGTATGCCTATGCACTCTGCACCAGGCCCGGATTCTTGGAACTCCATATTCATCAAGAACTGTAAAAAACCACTATCGCAGGCCCTTCACATTCTGTGGAGACAAAGCCTAGATACTGGCGTTATCCCTGACATACTAAAAACAGCAGAGATAGCACCACTCCATAAAGGAGGAAATAAGGCAGAGGCAAAAAATTACAGACCGATAGCACTAACATCGCACATCATAAAAATTTTTGAGAGAGTGCTAAGAAGTAAGATCACAAAATACATGGAATCACAGCATCTCCATAACCCCGGACAACATGGTTTCAGAACAGGGCGCTCTTGCCTGTCGCAGTTGCTGGACCACTATGATATGGCATTAGATGCTATGGAAGACAAACAAAACGCTGATGTAATTTACACAGATTTCGCAAAAGCTTTTGATAAATGTGACCATGGTGTTATTGCACATAAAATGCGTTCAAAAGGAATTACCGGGAAAATAGGCAGATGGATCTACAATTTCCTGACTGACAGAACCCAATGTGTAATAGTCAACAAAATAAAATCCAGCCCATCAACCGTGAAGAGCTCAGTCCCCCAGGGTACTGTGCTTGCTCCAGTACTTTTTCTCATCCTCATATCGGACATAGACCAGAACACAACCTATAGCACTGTATCATCCTTTGCAGATGACACTAGGATTTTCATGAGAGTTGGCAACATAGAGGACACGGCAAACCTCCAATCAGATGTTGATCAGGTCTTTCTATGGGCTACAGAAAATAATATGGTATTCAACGAGGATAAGTTTCAGCTCATGCGCTACGGAAAAATTGAAAACATAAAAACAGGAACCACGTACAAAACGCAGGCAAATCATAACATAGAACGAAAAGGCAATGTAAAGGATCTGGGTGTACTCATGTCGGAAGACCTTACCTTTAAAGAACACAATAAAGTAGCCGTCACAACTGCAAGAAAAATGACAGGTTGGATAACGAGAACTTTTCACACTAGAGATGCTATACCGATGATGATACTTTTCAAAACGCTTGTGCTATCTAGAGTGGAGTACTGCTGCACAATGACAGCCCCTTTCAAAGCTGGAGAAATTGCTGACCTGGAGAGCGTGCAGAGATCCTTTACTGCTAGAATCCACTCAGTAAAACATCTAAATTACTGGGACCGACTAAAGAGCCTAAATCTGTACTCCCTTGAGCGCAGGCGGGAGAGATACATAATAATTTACACGTGGAAAATAATTGAGGGGCTGGTCCCAAACCTGCACACAGAAATAACACCACATGAGACCAGAAGACATGGCAGGATGTGCAGAATACCCCCGTTGAAAAGCAGAGGTGCAACAGGTACTCTGAGAGAGAACTCTATCAACATCAGAGGCCCGAGACTGTTCAACACGCTTCCACTACACATAAGGGGCATAACTGGCAAACCCCTCACAGTGTTCAAGAGAGAACTGGATAAGCACCTCCAAAGGATACCTGATCAACCAGGCTGTGACTCATACGTCAGGCTGCGAGCAGCCGCGTCTAACAGCCTGGTTGATCAGTCCAGCAACCAGGAGGCCTGGTCGACGACCGGGCCGCGGGGACACTAAGCCCCGGAAGCACCTCAAGGTAGGTAGGTAGCCTATACTCCCACAGTCTACCCAATACTTACAATTACGTTAGGGCACGCATGCGCACACGCACGGGCACTCACGGACGCGGGCACTCACGCGCACACACAGGTGTAACAGGAACAAGGGGACACAGGTGGAAACTGAGTACCCACATGAGCCACAGGGACGTTGAAAAGAACTTTTTCAGTGTCAAGAGTAGTTAACAAATGGAATGCACTAGGCAGTGATGTGGTGGTTATCTTGAGATGATTTCGGGGCTTTAGTGTCCCCGCGGCCCGGTCCTCAACCAGGCCTGCACCCCCCAGGAAGCAGCCCGTGACAGCTGACTAACACCCAGGTACCTATTTTACTGCTAGGTAACAGGGGCATAGGGTGAAAGAAACTCTGCCCATTGTTTCTCGCCGGCGCCTGTGATTGAACCCAGGACCACAGGATCACAAGCCCAGCGTGCTGTCCACTCGGCCGACCGGCTCCCTTGCCTCCCTTGCCGGAGTCAGTCTCCCGTGGAGGCTGACTCCATACACAGTTTCAAGTGTAGATATGATAGAGCCCAATAGGCTCAGGAACCTGTACACCTGTTGATTGACAGTTGAGAGGCGGGACCAAAGAGCCAGAGCTCAGCCCCCACAAACACAACTAGGTGAGTACACACACACACACACACACACACACACACACACACACACACACACACACACACACACACACACACACACACACACACACACGTGGTGAGGGCTGTGATGGAGACCTCCCAGACAACCACATCATACGAGGCAAGACTATGACATAACGCACAGAGAGTGCATTATTATGGTGCCAGGTGTGGCAGAGACAGCCGGCAGGGCACTACCACACCTGCTGGTGATGGGGGACTACAATCATCACCAAACTGACTAGGAAACAGTGAACCCCAGAAGCGGAGACATGGAGAGCTTAGCGTGTAGAAGTGATAGACGGGAATGTCTTGAGGCAAATGTGAGGGAGACAACATGAAGGGACACACTGAAGGACAAGCCCGCCACACACCAGCAACGGTGTCCAACACATATAGACACCACACACACATACATACATGTATACACACGGACAAGGAACAAGTACAAAGAAGTTAGGAGAGTGTCAGAATAGCATCAGGAGAGTGACAGACCTCCACCAAGTACTCAAATGTCTATACACTGTGGTCACTCATTCCTATGGGGGCTTCAACTTTGACTTCCCATATTTCTGACTCATTCAGGGTGAATATCAGGTCGAGTCCCGCTGGTTCATCATTGCCTCTCACTCATTGTGGGTTCCTTGACGTGCTGGCTCAGAAAGTTCCTTGTTGCCACTTCCAAGAGTTTAGCTCTCCACGTATCTGCACCACCATGTGGGTCCCCATTCTCCCAGTCTGTCTTTCCAGGGATGAAATCACCCATGATTAAGAGTCTGGAGCCATTCCTGCAGGCAACTGAACCTGCTTTATCTATTATATTAATGGTTGCCATGTTGTTTCTGTCGACCTCCTGTCTGAGTCTTCTGTCATTTAAGGGAGGGTTGTAAATGGCTGCCACTATTATCTTAGGTCCACCCATTGTTATAGTTCCTGTTATGTAGTCCCTGAACCCGTCACAGCCCGGAATTTCCATCTCTCAAAACTCCAGTCCTTCCTTATTAGGGGGGTGTGGGGGGGGGAGCAGGGCACAGGTGTAGGAGGAGGTGGTGGGGGTGTGTCGGGGAGGAGGAGAGCACAGGTGTGGGGGAGGAGGTGGGGAGGAAATGGGGGTGTGGGAGGAAGGAGGTGGGGTGTGGGGGAGAAGCAGGTGGGGAGGTGGGGGGGGGGGGGCAGAGATGCAGGGTGTGGGGTGGGGGGGAGGCGCCCACTACCCGACCTTGAGCACTTCACAAACCGGTCTAACATTCCAGCCCAAGTGCCCATGCCCAGGTGCCCCATGCCCATGCCAGGTGCCCATGCCCAGGTGCCCCATGCCCATGCCCAGGTGCCCCATGCCCATGCCCAGGTGCCCCATGTCCATTCTCAGGTGCCCATGCCCATGTGTCCATTCTCAGGTACCCATGCCCATGTGTCCATTCTCAGGTACCCATGCCCAGGTACCCATGCCCAGGTGCCCATGCCCAGATGTCCATGCCCAGATGTCCATGCCCAGGTGCCCCATGCCCAGGTGCCCCATGCCCAGGTGCCCATGCCCAGGTGTCTATGCCCAAGTGTCCATTCCCAGGTACCCCATGCCCAGGTGTCCATTCCCAAGTACCCATGCCCAGGTACCCATGCCCAGGTGCCCCCATGCCCAGGTACCCATGCCCAGGTGCCCCTCCCACACCACTCCACACGGGTTGACTATTGCGTCTTGCAAGACCTGCCATCACCTCTCCCCCCTGCCTTCCTTCTCTCACCCCTCACACGTCCCCTGCCTTCCTTCTCTCACCCCTCACACGTCCCCTGCCTTCCTTCTCTCACCCCTCACACGTCCCCTGCCTTCCTTCTCTCACCCCTCACACGTCCCCTGCCTTCCTTCTCTCACCCCTCACACGTCCCCTGCCTTCCTTCTCTCACCCCTCACACGTCCCCTGCCTTCCTTCTCTCACCCCTCACACGTCCCCTGCCTTCTTTCTCTCACCCCTCACACGTCCCCTGCCTTCCTTCTCTCACCACACGACAACCACAAGGTGGTCCACCAGGGTGTAGTGGACCACCAACATGGTGGTCCACCAGGGTGTAGTGGACCACCAACATGGTGGACCACCAGGGTGTAGTGGACCACCAGGGTGTGGTGGACCACCAACATGGTGGACCACCAGGGTGTGGTGGACCACCAACATGGTGGACCACCAGGGTGTGGTGGACCACCAACATGGTGGACCACCAGGGTGTAGTGGACCACCAACATGGCCGCTGTTTACTAGGGTGACGGTAAGTTGTGTTGACAAACACTGTCTTGACCCGTCCAATCATTGTGACGTCACGGGTGCCATTTAGGGTGAAGCACCTGACACACAAAATGTAAATGTCGCCCTTTTGCCCCCCAGACCATCCCCAATATTTGTCTTGCGATCAATTTCCTTGTTTTTACAAATATTCCAACTTGCAACTACTGGCCGGCCCAACCTGTTCCGTATGTGTTAGACACCACCTTCCCAGGTGAACACATCCCGCGGTGTTCTTATTGTGGGGTGTTCAACATGGGGTGTGTTCACTCACAGGATGAGTGACGCTGCCCAGGATGATGACTGTACTGTCACTATGGCGGTGTGTCCACTCACAGGATGAGTGACAGGATGAGTGACGCTGCCCAATACTGTCACTATGGCGGTGTGTCCACTCACACTATGGCGGTGTGTTCACTCACAGGATGAGTGACGCTGCCCAATACTGTCACTATGGCGGTGTGTCCCTCACAGGATACACTATGGCGGTGGCAGGTGACGCTGGCCCGGGTCCTATACAGGCAACACACAGCCCAAACCTAAACACAAAACACTGATGATCGGGGAAAGATGTAGAGGTTTCGGAAGTAGAGAGTAGGGGGGATAGGAGAGGAAGGTCACAGGGTCCACCAGTCACTGGAGTATGTCATTATCTTCGCCCTTGTTCAGACCTGAACCTCCACACCATCTTATCTTATCAGACGGCGTCATTGTGTCACAGCCAATCAGACGGCCTCATTGTGCCACAGCCAATCAGACGCCGTCATTGTGCCACAGCCAATCAGACGGCGTCATTGTGTCACAGCCAATCAGACACTAGACGACACGTGGCGTCACCTGATTGGTCCCCGCGTCACAGACAGGTAAACTGCCTCCCACTAACTATCCGGACTGAGCCGGGGCCCAGGAGTCACACCCGGCCGGAGTGTCGGTGCGGGAAGTTGCCATACTAGATGGCACACGAGTATACTGGAGTGTGGCAGCAGAGAGCTGGCTACAGTATGGCAGCTGGCTACAGTGTAGCAGCAGACAGCTGGCTACAGTGTGGCAGCAGACAGCTGGCTACAGTGTGGCAGCAGACAGCAGGCTACAGTGTGGCAGCAGGCTACAGTGTGGCAGCAGACAGCTGGCTACAGTGTGGCAGCAGACAGCAGGCTACAGTGTGGCAGCAGACAGCTGGCTACAGTGTGGCAGCTGCTACAGTGGCAGCTGGCTACAGTGTGGCAGTGCTACAGTGTGGCAGCTGGCTACAGTGTGGCAGGACAGCAGCTACACAGCTGGCTACAGTGAGGCAGCAGACAGCATGCTACAGCAGCTGGCTACAGTGAGGCAGCAGACAGCTGGCTACAGTGAGGCAGCAGACAGCAGGCTACAGTGAGGCAGCTGGCTACAGTGAGGCAGCAGACCAACACCTCCACTACTCTTCCCGCAATATTGTTTATGGCTCGTAGCAGACTGGTGGACACCGGCGTGACGTCCAGGGCTGGCCGTGACGTCCAGGGCTGGCCGTGACGTCCAGGGCTGGCCGTGACGTCCAGGGCTGGCCGTGACGTCCAGGGCTGGCCGTGACGTCCAGGGCTGGCCGTGACGTCCAGGGCTGGCCGTGACGTCCAGGGCTGGCCGTGACGTCCAGGGCTGGCCGTGACGTCCAGGGCTGGCCGTGACGTCCAGGGCTGGCCGTGACGTCCAGGGCTGGCCGTGACGTCCAGGGCTGGCCGTGACGTCCAGGGCTGGCCGTGACGTCCAGGGCTGGCCGTGACGTCCAGGGCTGGCCGTGACGTCCAGGGCTGGCCGTGACGACGTGACGTCCAGGGCTGGCCGTGACGTCCAGGGCTGGCCGTGACGTCCAGGGCTGGCCGTGACGTCCAGGGCTGGCCGTGACGTCCAGGGCTGGCCGTGACGTCCAGGGCTGGCCGTGACTGCGGACACACGGGGGACATCACCACCAAGAGGTCACCACACACAGGAAAGTGTAAAGTAATGAAATTAGGCGAAGGGAGCAGGAGGCTGAACACAAGGTATCATCTGGGAGGTGAAGTCCTGCAAGAGTCAAATACAGAGAAGGATCTGGGGGTTGATATCACACCGAACCTGTCCCCAGAGGCCCACATCAAAAGAATATCATCAGCGGCATATGCTAGACTGGCCAACATAAGAACTGCCTTCAGAAACTTGTGTAAGGAATCTTTCAGAACCCTGTATACCACTTATGTAAGACCAATCCTGGAGTATGCAGCTCCAGCCTGGAGTCCATACCTAGTTAAACACAAGACAAAGTTAGAGAAGATTCAGCAGTATGCCACCAGGCTCGTCTCGGAACTGAGAGGATTGAGCTACGAGGAAAGGCTAAAGGAGCTGAACCTCACGTCCCTGGAAAACAGAAGAGTAAGGGGAGACATGATAACCACCTACAAAATTCTCAGGGGAATTGACAGAGTGGATAAAGACAAACTCTTCAGCACGGGTGGGACACGAACAAGGGGACACAGGTGGAAACTTAGTACCCACATGAGCCACAGAGACGTTAGAAGGAACTTTTTCAGTGTCAGAGTAGTTAACGGATGGAATGCATTAGGCAGTGATGTGGTGGAGGCTGACTCCATACACAGTTTCAAATGTAGATATGATAGAGCCCAATAGGCTCAGGAACCTGTACACCAGTTGATTGACAGTTGAGAGGCGGGACCAAAGAGCCAGAGCTCAACCCCCACAAACACAAGTACACGGGGACATGAGGAGTGCAGGCGCCGGTCAGCAGGGAGGCGGACCCCTGCACTCTAGCCAGTATTAACAAGAGTGAAGTCACTCTCAAGATGTTATGATTGACAACTCCAGGAAGAAGATGGCCGCCGTGTGATGAGTCACTGTTGTACAGTGACACAGTCCACATCTGCCGCTCTTGTCACCATACACCTGTGACACGCTAGACTCACTCATGCCTCCAGCTCAAGACACCCACGGCACCGCCCCGCCAGGACCCCTCTGGCTCACTCACCTCACTACTGAGTATGGTGAGTCACCTGTGTATGGGAGGTCCTACAAGGCTCTCTCACCCCTTATGAGTCTGCCATACTCACTCTGTATAGTCTCTCTCACAACTGGGAATACCTTGAGGTGAGGCACTCGGTACAGTGAGTGCCTCACCTTACTCAACATGAATATTTTTGCCAGCTTATCGTGTTGAATGTCGCAGACGGTTGAGCAGTGTTACCTGGTTAATACCTGGCTGATGGGGTTCTGGGAGTTCTTTAATGAGAGTTTGGTCCACCAGGCTGTTGCTTGGAGCGGCCCGCAGGCCCACATACCCACCACAGCCCGGTTGGTCCGCCACTCCTTGGAGGAAACTGTCCAATCTTTTCCTGAAGACCTCCACTTACGTGTACACTGACTAGTGATACTCAGTATTTAAACAGCATTTAATATTCCAACACTGATTTGTAACACTGACATGTCTCTAACCATACACTGAGGCGACAGTCACCATACACTGAGGCGACAGTCAGCATACACTGAGGCGACAGTCAGCATACACTGAGGCGACAGTCACCATACACTGAGGCGACAGTCAGCATACACTGAGGCGACAGTCACCATACACTGAGGTGACAGTCACCATACACTGAGGTGACAGTCAGCATACACTGAGGCGACAGTCAGCATACACTGAGGCGACAGTCACCATACACTGAGGCGACAGTCAGCATACACTGAGGCGACAGTCACCATACACTGAGGCGACAGTCAGCATACACTGAGGCGACAGTCAGCATACACTGAGGCGACAGTCACCATACACTGAGGCGACAGTCAGTATACACTGAGGCGACAGTCAGTATACACTGAGGCGACAGTCAGCATACACTGAGGGGTCAATAGAAGGCATGCTGCAGTCTTGGGAGACTATGGGAGTTGCGTTCTGGTTGTCTAGGCTGGAATGTCCTCTCCAGGGCACAAAGCTTGGGTAGGTCGGTATGGAGGAGAAGCTGTTACCCATGCAGCAGGTCCCCCCCCCCCTCTCCACGATGACGAAATTGTCCAATGGAAAGGCAAACGCCAATACGCTTGGTTCCAGCACCGTCGCAGGAGCAGGGAGGGGATAGTTTATTGTGCACCCCATACTCATCCTGTGAGCGATAGTTTATTGTGCACCCCATACTCATCCTGTGAGCGGTAGCGCAAAAAGGATTACAGCGGACACAAAAAGTTTATATCAAACCTGAACGGAGATTATTACATTAACAATTATATCTATCCTGCGCCACTTGTAATTATAGTGTCAGCTAGGGAGCCGGTCGGCCGAGCGGACAGCACACTGGACTTGTGATCCTGTGGTCCCGGGTTCGATCCCGGGCGCCGGCGAGAAACAATGGGGCAGAGTTTCTTTCACCCTAGATAAATAGATACCTGGGTGTTAGTCAGCTGTCACGGGCTGCTTCCTGGGGGTGGAGGCCTGGTCGAGGATCGGGCCGCGGGGACACTAAAGCCCCGAAATCATCTCAAGATAACCTCAAGATAGTAACACACATTGTTCCACTTTAATAGCTGCGTATTTACACTTAATTATTCTACATTAATGATAGGTCTTTATCGCCTCTCATGTGTCCTTTATCGCCTCTCATGTGTCCTTTATCGCCTCTCATGTGTCCTTTATCATCTCTCTTGTGTCCTTTATCGCCTCTCATGTGTCCTTTATCGCCTCTCATGTGTCCTTTATCGCCTCTCTTGTGTCCTTTATCGCCTCTCATGTGTCCTTTATCGCCTCTCATGTGTCCTTTATCGCCTCTCTTGTGTCCTTTATCGCCTCTCATGTGTCCTTTATCGCCTCTCATGTCGCCTCTATTGTGTCCTTTATCGCCTCTCATGTGTCCTTTATCGCCTCTCATGTGTCCTTTATCGCCTCTCATGTGTCCTTTATCGCCTCTCATGTGTCCTTTATCGCCTCTCATGTGTCCTTTATCGCCTCTCATGTGTCCTTTATCGCCTCTCATGTGTCCTTTATCGCCTCTCATGTGTCCTTTATCGCCTCTCATGTGTCCTTTATCGCCTCTCATGTGTCCTTTATCGCCTCTCTTGTGTCCTTTATCGCCTCTCATGTGTCCTTTATCGCCTCTCATGTGTCCTTTATCGCCTCTCATGTGTCCTTTATCGCCTCTCATGTGTCCTCTCATGTGTCCTTTATCGCCTCTCATGTGTCCTTTATCGCCTCTCATGTGTCCTTTATCGCCTCTCATGTGTCCTTTATCGCCTCTCATGTGTCCTTTATCGCCTCTCATGTGTCCTTTATCGCCTCTCATGTGTCCTTTATCGCCTCTCATGTGTCCTTTATCGCCTCTCATGTGTCCTTTATCGCCTCTCATGTGTCCTTTATCGCCTCTCATGTGTCCTTTATCGCCTCTCATGTGTCCTTTATCGCCTCTCATGTGTCCTTTATCTACTGCGAGTGAAACATGGATACAGTGCAAGAACTTCAGGTGTGGTATCTTTAGTTAATAACATAGTTTGCCAGTTACTGCAGCGTGAGTTTACACTTATCTCTAAATGGATCAATTTGATTACAGTCTAAAGTATAATGCTCAAGTGTGTGTGGTTGTGTGTCGACACACTTTACACTTTGCACTTCAGGTAGCTCCCTACACCAACCAGCCCGAGTGGCACTTATTATTATTAACATCTTTATTGACAAAATTAATTACAATTTGCCTAATCTGAGGATTTTGATAGTCTTATTAAAGTGAGGATAATGTTGGTATTCACTGTCACGCAGGACAGAGGGTCATACACAAGACAATAGGTCTAAACTGTAGGCTGAAGCACATGTATATCATGGTTACAATCAATGTTTTAATGTATATGTGAAAAACAACTTTCTATTGGGCTCTGCCACACAAGGGCAGGGATGGGGTCATAAGTGAGGCAGCTTAAAAAATATATATGAAAATTGTTCTTCATTCTTTAAAATGGACAAGCAAATTTTGGATAAATTGTTAGGATGTCGTCCAGAACACCTGAGTCAATGACATAGTTACACAGTTGGTGGTACAAGAGGCCAGGAGGTCTAAAGTCCTCTACGGTGATGAGTACAGGCCCAGAGTACAGAGGTACAGGAATGATTACACAAGAGTGGAGGATCGTACCTGCAGCAGAGGGCTGGCCGAGGAGAGGTTCAGAGAGCGGAACCTGACCAACAGAGGAACCCAGACCATCAGAGCTTACCTGAGCTGGCGCACCTGCCTCGCCTTCACCTGCCTCCCACAACACAGCGCCTCCAACACCTGCCTCCCACAACACAGCGCCTCCAACACCCACCTGCAAAACAATAAGAATGCTATTAAAATGGTGCCGAGCCTGGGAGATAGACCCACCAATGGGTTGCGCCAGTCCTCTAAGCTTGCGGGAGGGTAGACACACACAGTAGTGGATCCTGTTGTATCATAACACCTGTTTAGTAACTGTGGTTCACCCAGTGTTACACCTGAGACATGGTCACAGTCACCTGGCGACTGTGAGTGAGAGTGTAAGACAGCCAACACCTTCACAGTCAGAGATCACGGGGTCACCCAAGGTCACCAGGGGGGTGGTGTCACCCCCAGGAGGGGGGAGGTGACCCCCCAGGGGCAGCAGCAGCAGCAGGAGAGTAAGGAGCGTGAGGGGGGCGAGGCAGCGAGGGGTCACCACTACCACCACCTTCCGTGACACACAACTGCTACACTTCCTGGGGGTGGACAAGCCCCTGGCGCGGCAGAATGTGTCCCCCCCCCCCCCCGCATATCCTGGTGTGTGAGTGTGAGTGAGTGCGTGAGTGCATGCGGGCGAGGGAGGGTGACGGACACTGGCGCCAAGGGCGTCAACTCCGCTACGCACCTTCAACACCACACACACACGCACGCACGCACACACACACACACACACACACACACACACACACACACACACACACACGCACGCACGCACGCACACACACACACACACACACACACACACACACACACACTCACACTCTTCCCTACACATCTCCACTAGCCCGCCACAATTACCTCAGCGTCACACCTGCCTACTTGCGTCACACCTGCCTACTAGCGTCACACCTGCCTACTTGCGTCACACCTGCCTACTTGCGTCACACCTGCCTACTTGCGTCACACCTGCCTACTAGCGTCACACCTGCCTACTTGCGTTACAGCGCGTCACACCTTCCTGGCCTCCAGCTCACGCCTAACCTACCATCATAACTTTGTGGGTGGTGCTTGCCTATAGTACTCGCCTAGATGTGCTTGCGGGAGTTGAGCTTCGGCTCTTTGCTCCCGCCTCCCAACCGTCAAACAACTGATGTGTATGTGTGAATAATAACTGGTATATTAATGGGTATAACTGGTAAAGTAGGACGCTGGATACTCAATTTCCTGTCGAACCGAACACAAAGAGTAACAGTCAATTAAATAAAATCGAGTCCAAGTGATGTTAAAAGCTCTGTACCTCAAGGTACAGTCCTTGCACCACTGCTGTTCCTTATTCTCATATCAGATATAGACAAAAACACAAGTCACAGCTTCGTGTCATCCTTCGCAGATGACACAAAAATCAGCATGGAAATTACCTCTGCTGAAGACATTGAAAAATTACAAGCAGATATCAACAAAGTTTTCGACTGGGCAGCAGAAAATAACATGATGTTTATCAGTGATAAATTCCAGGTACTCAGGTACGGCAAAAATGAGGACCTTAAACATAATACAAGGTACAAAACACAATCAAATCTTCCCATAGTAGGAAAACAGCATGTAAAGGATTTGGGAATAATGATGTCCGACGACCTAACGTTTAGGGAGCATAACCAAGCAAATATTGCGTCAGCCAGAAAAAATGATCGGATGGGTTACGAGAACTTTCAAGTCCAAAGATCCCATCACAATGGTTGTACTCTTCAAATCACTTGTGTTGTCCCGTCTTGAGTACTGCTCAGTACTCACTTCCCCCTTCAGAGCAAGAGAGATTGCTGAAATAGAGGGAATACAGAGAACATATACGGCACGCATAGACGAGATAAAACACCTAAATTATTGGGATCGTCTCAAAGCTCTCCAAATGTACTCTCTAGAAAGAAGACGAGAGAGATACCAAATAATATACACATGGAAAATACTGGAGGGACAGGTCCCTAATCTACACAGTAAAATAACAACGTACTGGAGTGAACGATATGGAAGAAAATGCAGAATAGAACCAGTGAAGAGCAGAGGTGCCATAGGCACAATCAGAAAACACTGTATAAACATCAGAGGTCCAGTGAAGAGCAGAGGTGCCATAGGCACAATCAGAGAGCACTGTATAAACATCAGAGGTCCAGTGAAGAGCAGAGGTGCCATGGGCACAATCAGAGAACACTGTATAAACATCAGAGGTCCAGTGAAGAGCAGAGGTGCCATAGGCACAATCAGAGAACACTGTATAAACATCAGAGGTCCGCGATTGCTCAACATCCTCCCAGCGACTATAAGAAATATTGCCGGAACAACCGTGGACATCTTCAAGAGAAAACTGGACGGTTTTCTAAGAGAAGTTCCGGACCAGCCGGGCTGTGGTGGGTATGTGGGCCTGCGGGCCGCTCCAAGCAACAGCCTGGTGGACCAAACTCTCACAAGTCAAGCCTGGCCTCGGGCCGGGCTTGGGCAGTAGAACAACTCCCCAGAACCCCATCAACCAGGTATATGTGGGCCTGCGGGCCGCTCCAAGCAACAGCCTGGTGGACCAAACTCTCACAAGTCAAGCCTGGCCTCGGGCCGGGCTTGGGCAGTAGAACAACTCCCAGAACCCCATCAACCAGGTATATGTGGGCCTGCGGGCCGCTCCAAGCAACAGCCTGGTGGACCAAACTCTCACAAGTCAAGCCTGGCCTCGGGCCGGGCTTGGGCAGTAGAACAACTCCCAGAACCCCATCAACCAGGTATATGTGGGCCTGCGGGCCGCTCCAAGCAACAGCCTGGTGGACCAAACTCTCACAAGTCAAGCCTGGCCTCGGGCCGGGCTTGGGCAGTAGAACAACTCCCAGAACCCCATCAACCAGGTATATGTGGGCCTGCGGGCCGCTCCAAGCAACAGCCTGGTGGACCAAACTCTCACAAGTCAAGCCTGGCCTCGGGCCGGGCTTGGGCAGTAGAACAACTCCCAGAACCCCATCAACCAGGTATATGTGGGCCTGCGGGCCGCTCCAAGCAACAGCCTGGTGGACCAAACTCTCACAAGTCAAGCCTGGCCTCGGGCCGGGCTTGGGCAGTAGAACAACTCCCAGAACCCCATCAACCAGGTATATGTGGGCCTGCGGGCCGCTCCAAGCAACAGCCTGGTGGACCAAACTCTCACAAGTCAAGCCTGGCCTCGGGCCGGGCTTGGGCAGTAGAACAACTCCCAGAACCCCATCAACCAGGTATATGTGGGCCTGCGGGCCGCTCCAAGCAACAGCCTGGTGGACCAAACTCTCACAAGTCAAGCCTGGCCTCGGGCCGGGCTTGGGCAGTAGAACAACTCCCAGAACCCCATCAACCAGGTATATGTGGGCCTGCGGGCCGCTCCAAGCAACAGCCTGGTGGACCAAACTCTCACAAGTCAAGCCTGGCCTCGGGCCGGGCTTGGGCAGTAGAACAACTCCCAGAACCCCATCAACCAGGTATATGTGGGCCTGCGGGCCGCTCCAAGCAACAGCCTGGTGGACCAAACTCTCACAAGTCAAGCCTGGCCTCGGGCCGGGCTTGGGCAGTAGAACAACTCCCAGAACCCCATCAACCAGGTATATGTGGGCCTGCGGGCCGCTCCAAGCAACAGCCTGGTGGACCAAACTCTCACAAGTCAAGCCTGGCCTCGGGCCGGGCTTGGGCAGTAGAAGAACTCCCAGAACCCCATCAACCAGGTATATGTGGGCCTGCGGGCCGCTCCAAGCAACAGCCTGGTGGACCAAACTCTCACAAGTCAAGCCTGGCCTCGGGCCGGGCTTGGGCAGTAGAACAACTCCCAGAACCCCATCAACCAGGTATATGTGGGCCTGCGGGCCGCTCCAAGCAACAGCCTGGTATATGTGGGCCTGCGGGCCGCTCCAAGCAACAGCCTGGTGGACCAAACTCTCACAAGTCAAGCCTGGCCTCGGGCCGGGCTTGGGCAGTAGAAGAACTCCCAGAACCCCATCAACCAGGTATATGTGGGCCTGCGGGCCGCTCCAAGCAACAGCCTGGTGGACCAAACTCTCACAAGTCAAGCCTGGCCTCGGGCCGGGCTTGGGCAGTAGAACAACTCCCAGAACCCCATCAACCAGGTATATGTGGGAGTGAGATGTGTATTGTTATGGCACGCCTACTTGCCTTGTTGTGTAGGTGAGGCAGTTGTGTCAGTGCATGCCACCTGCGGCACGTGTGTCGGTGCATGCCACTTGCGGCACGTGTGTCAGTGCATGCCACTTGCGGCACGTGTGTCAGTGCATGCCACCTGCGGCACGTGTGTCAGTGCATGCCACCTGCGGCACGTGTGTCGGTGCATGCCACCTGCGGCACGTGTGTCAGTACATGCCACCTGCGGCACGTGTGTCGGTGCATGCCACCTGCGGCACGTGTGTCGGTGCATGCCACCTGCGGCACGTGTGTCGGTGCATGCCACCTGCGGCACGTGTGTCGGTGCATGCCACCTGCGGCACGTGTGTCAGTGCATGCCACCTGCGGCACGTGTGTCAGTGTATGCCACCTGCGGCACGTGTGTCAGTGTATGCCACCTGCGGCACGTGTGTCGGTGCATGCCACCTGCGGCACGTGTGTCAGTGCATGCCACCTGCGGCACGTGTGTCAGTGCATGCCACTATTGACCGCTCTTACACAGTGCTTGCAGCTCCTCCTCTGATCTACATCTTCTCTTATTTGCTTTTAAAGTGGATAGCCTTCTTCACCCCTGCATATTGTTGCCTTCAGTATGATATATGTCGAGATCATATCTCCTACATTCCATGTCTTCTTCCAAGTATGTGAGACAAGTTTTCCTTAACCTTACTTGTAGTTTAATGTTCTTAAAGTGTTCTTAAGTGTTCTTAATTTAGAGTACGCAGCACCGGGTTCCATACCGGTGCTGCGTACTCAAATACTAAAATGTCCACACACCTGAGACCTGCACACACACCTGAGACCTGCACACACACCTGAGACCTGCACACACACCTGAGACCTGCACACACACCTGAGACCTGCACACACACCTGAGACCTGCACACACACCTGAGACCTGCACACACACCTGAGACCTGCACACACACCTGAGACCTGCACACACACCTGAGACCTGCACACACACCTGAGACCTGCACACACACCTGAGACCTGCACACACACCTGAGACCTGCACACACACCTGAGACCTGCACACACACCACCTGCACACACCACACACCACCTGCACCACACACCTGAGACCTGCACACACGCACACACACCTGAGACCTGCACACACGCCTGAGACCTGCACACACGCCTGAGACCTGCACACACGCCTGAGACCTGCACACACGCCTGAGACCTGCACACACGCCTGAGACCTGCACACACGCCTGAGACCTGCACACACGCCTGAGACCTGCACACACACCTGAGACCTGCACACACACCTGAGACCTGCACACACACCTGAGACCTGACCTGCCCACACCTGAGACCTCCACAGACCTGAGACCTGCACACACACCTGAGACCTGCACACACACCTGAGACCTGCCCACACACCTGAGACCTGCCCACACCTGAGACCTCCACAGACCTGAGACCTGCACACACACCTGAGACCTGCCCACACACCTGAGACCTGCCCACACCTGAGACCTCCACAGACCTGAGACCTGCCCACACACCTGAGACCTGCCCACACCTGAGACCTCCACAGACCTGAGACCTGCCCACACCTGAGACCTGCACACACACCTGAGACCTGCCCACACACCTGAGACCTGCCCACACCTGAGACCTCCACAGACCTGAGACCTGCACACACACCTGAGACCTGCACACATGCCTGAGACCTGCACACACGCCTGAGACCTGCACACACACCTGAGACCTGCACACACACCTGAGACCTGCACACACACCTGAGACCTGCACACACACCTGAGACCTGCACACACACCTGAGACCTGCACACACACCTGAGACCTGCACACACACCTGAGACCTGCACACACCTGAGACCTCCACACACCTGAGACCTGCACACACACCTGAGACCTCCACAGACCTGAGATCTGCACACACCTGTATTTAACAAGCTGGTTGGTCAAACAATTCACAACAAAAATACATAAAGCATGTATGCCAGAAGTGAACTACACAAGTGTATGGTACACATGTGACACAGGTTAGCGACACATGTGACACAGGTTAGCGACACATGTGACACAGGTTAGCGACACATGCGACACAGGTTAGCGACACATGTGACACAGGTTAGCGACACATGTGACACATGTTAGCGACACATGTGACACATGTTAGCGACACATGCGACACATGTGACACAGGTTAGCGACACATGCGACACAGGTTAGCGACACATGTGACACATGTTAGCGACACATGTGACACAGGTTAGCGACACATGTGACAGGTTAGCGACACATGTGACACAGGTTAGCGACACATGTGACACAGGTTAGCGACACATGTGACACAGGTTAGCGACACATGTGACACAGGTTAGCGACACATGTGACACAGGTTAGCGACACATGCGACACAGGTTAGCGACACATGCGACACAGGTTAGCGACACATGCGACACAGGTTAGCGACACATGTGACACAGGTTAGCGACACATGCGACACATGTGATACATGTTAGCGACACATGTGACACAGGTTAGCGACACATGTGACACAGGTTAGCGACACATGTGACACAGGTTACGACACATGTGACACAGGTTAGCGACACATGTGACACAGGTTAGCGACACATGTGACACAGGTTAGCGACACATGTGACACAGGTTAGCGACACATGTGACACAGGTTAGCGACACATGCGACACAGGTTAGCGACACATGCGACACATGTGACACAGGTTAGCGACACATGTGACACAGGTTAGCGACACATGTGACACAGGTTAGCGACACATGTGACACAGGTTAGCGACACATGTGACACAGGTTAGCGACACATGCGACACAGGTTAGCGACACATGTGACACAGGTTAGCGACACATGTGACACAGGTTAGCGACACATGCGACACATGTGACACAGGTTAGCGACACATGTGACACAGGTTAGCGACACATGTGACACAGGTTAGCGACACATGGACACCATATTTACATAGTGTAAGACACATCTTTATATGTTTGTGCGTCCAAAAATTATACTCTTTATAATGACATGTATATAATGACCACAGATACCTGTGACATGTATCCTGTGGTGACTAACTCGTCAGTACTAGAGGCCAGTGTGTGTTCCTATGTATACTACTGTTTCTATGTGGAAGTGGAAGTACATGTATATTCTATGTATATATAAGTTGCTGTGTATATTCCTGTTTCTGTGTGTTGCTGTGTATATTCCTGTTTCTATGTGTTGCTGTGTATATTCCTGTTTCTGTGTTGCTGTGTATATTCCTGTTTCTATGTGTTCCTGTGTATATATTAGCAGTGCGGTGAAGAGTGGTGTTGAGAGAGCCGCCTCTCTCAGTGGTGTTGAGAGAGCCGCCTCTCTCACCACCAGGTAATGTCACTAACAACCCGACCATTACACCCACCAATATAAGTACCACACTGCCATTTAATCACACTTATATGGAACACTGAAATATTACATAAACACATGGAAATTATGGCTTGTTTTTTTCTAAGAGAATAATGCTTTGTTGGTGGACCACCTAGCTATAGCGGCCGTCAGGGACCACCTAGCTATAGCGGCCGTCAAGGACCACCTAGCTATAGTGGCCGTCAAGGACCACCTAGCTATAGTGGCCGTCAAGGACCACCTTAGACCACCTAGCTACAGCGACCCTCAGGGACCACCTGGCTATAGTGGCCGTCAGGGACCACCTGGCTATAGTGGCCGTCAAGGACCACCTTAGACCACCTAGCTACAGCGTCCCTCAGGGACCACCTGGCTATAGTGGCCGTCAGGGACCACCTGGCTATAGTGGCCGTCAAGGACCACCTTAGACCACGTAGCTACAGCGGCCCTCAGGGACCACCTAGCTACAGCGGCCGTCAGAGACCGCCTGAGACCACCTAGCTACAGCGGCCGTCACGGACCACCTAGCTACAGCGGCCGTCAAGGACCACCTTAGACCACCTAGCTACAGCGGCCGTCAGAGACCGCCTGAGACCACCTAGCTACAGCGGCCGTCACGGACCACCTAGCTACAGCGGCCGTCAAGGACCACCTGGTTATAGCGGCCGTCAAGGACCTCAAGAAGATATGCTTGACAAGGTTGTCAACTGGGCGGCCACATGCTGATGGCCGTGGCAGGTTGTGAGAGTGGCAACTGTGGCTCCTGCCTGGCACAGTTGCCACTCTCACATTACACAATGTTGAGAGTGTCACTGTGGTCGTCTCCGTGTTGTGTTGTTAGTGCCATGAACCACTTGATGGTAGTGGCACTCATGCATACCTTCACCCTGACTACTTGAGCTGACAAGTACCTGATATCTCTACACCTGCCACCCACACACCTGCCACACCAGACAGGTAAGGGATGGCATAATACCACATTACATTTACCTAACTCCTCCTTTCCCGAAGACAACACACACGCTCTCTCTCCCTCCCTCACACTTGTCTCTGTGGCAGCACTGTATAAGTGGCGACAGAAGCACTTGTGAGGAAGTAGGAATGAGTACCAGGGTGAAGGCGTACACCTGCCAGTGTCACAACAAGGGCAGTACATGTAGGGGTGACTCCCCGAGTGAGTGTCGAGGCATCATACAGGCTTCCTGCAGGTCAGCTGCCCGTCGTCCCTGTCCCAAGTTGATCATCTCAGACAATGGCTCCAACCTGGTGGCTGGGGCAACATGTTTCTCGTGGTGCACCCAGAGGTACTTACTGCCCCTCAGTCAACAGTTTATACCCCCCCAGAGGTACTTACTGCCCCTCAGTCAACAGTTTATACCCCCCCAGAGGTACTTACTGCCCCTCAGTCAACAGTTTATACCCCCCAGAGGTACTTACTGCCCCTCAGTCAACAGTTTATACCCCCCAGAGGTACTTACTGCCCCTCAGTCAACAGTTTATACCCCCCAGAGGTACTTACTGCCCCTCAGTCAACAGTTTATACCCCCCAGAGGTACTTACTGGCCCTCAGTCAACAGTTTATACCCCCCAGAGGTACTTACTGGCCCTCAGTCAACAGTTTATACCCCCCAGAGGTACTTACTGCCCCTCAGTCAACAGTTTATACCCCCCAGAGGTACTTACTGCCCCTCAGTCAACAGTTTATACCCCCCAGAGGTACTTACTGCCCCTCAGTCAACAGTTTATACCCCCCAGAGGTACTTACTGGCCCTCAGTCAACAGTTTATACCCCCCAGGGGCACTTACTGCCCCTCAGTCAACAGTTTATACCCCCCAGAGGTACTTACTGCCCCTCAGTCAACAGTTTATACCCCCCAGGGGCACTTACTGCCCCTCAGTCAACAGTTTATACCCCCAGAGGTACTTACTGCCTCTCAGGCAACAGTTTATACCCCCCCAGAGCGACGTGGGACGGAGGCTCCTACCAGAAGATGATAGTTAAGGTAACACGGTGTCCCAGGAGAACTCTACACCGTCAACAACTTGATCTCCAGGAGGTCCAAACCGTTGTGCCGGAAAGTGAGTGTTGGGTCAGTACCCGACCACTGACCTGCCTCTGACCATCACGGGGAAAGTGAGTCTTGGGTCAGTACGCGACCACTGACCTGCCTCTGACGATCACGGGGAAAGTGAGTCTTGGGTCAGTACGCGACCACTGACCTGCCTCTGACGATCACGGGGAAAGTGAGTCTTGGGTCAGTACGCGACCACAAAAGTGAGTCTTGGGTCAGTACGCGACCACTGACCTGCCTCTGACCATCACGGGGAAAGTGAGTCTTGGGTCAGTACCCGACCACTGACCTGCCTCTGACGATCAGGGGAAGAGTGAGTCTTGGGTCAGTCCCCGACCACTGACCTGCCTCTGACGATCACGGGAAGAGTGAGTCTTGGGTCAGTACCCGACCACTGACCTGCCTCTGACGATCACGGGAAGAGTGAGTCTTGGGTCAGTACCCGACCACTGACCTGCCTCTGACGATCAGGGGAAGAGTGAGTCTTGGGTCAGTCCCCGACCACTGACCTGCCTCTGACGATCACGGGAAGAGTGAGTCTTGGGTCAGTACCCGACCACTGACCTGCCTCTGACGATCACGGGAAGAGTGAGTCTTGGGTCAGTACACGACCACTGACCTGCCTCTGACGATCACGGGGAAAGTGAGTCTTGGGTCACTACCCGACCACTGACCTGCCTCTGACGATCACGGGGAAAGTGAGTCTTGGGTCAGTACCCGACCACTGACCTGCCTCTGACGATCACGGGGAAAGTGAGTCTTGGGTCACTACCCGACCACTGACCTGCCTCTGACGATCACGGGGAAAGTGAGTCTTGGGTCACTACCCGACCACTGACCTGCCTCTGACGATCACGGGGAAAGTGAGTCTTGGGTCAGTACGCGACCACTGACCTGCCTCTGACGATCACGGGGAAAGTGAGTCTTGGGTCAGTACCCGACCACTGACCTGCCTCTGACGATCACGGGGAAAGTGAGCCATTAAGTGCCTCTTATGTGATGTATGGGGGACTTCCTAGCCCTCTAGTGTGTCTTACAGACTCCACAAGACGTCAGCGAGAGATGTCATATGTCAGTGAGAGTGATTTGGCACTCCTGAGTACTTCTCAGTACTTCTCCTGAGTACCTCACTGC
>NC_059590.1:22879704-22909704 GCF_020424385.1 Procambarus clarkii
GAAGACAAGGTGGTGGTGAAGTCAAGGGGGTGGTGAAGACAAGGGGTGTTGAAGACAAGGTGGTGTTAAAGACAAGGGGGTGTTGAAGACAAGGTGGTGTTGAAGACAAGGGGTGTTGAAGACAAGGTGGTGGTGAAGACAAGGTGGTGGTGAAGACAAGGTGGTGGTGAAGACAAGGGGTGGTGAAGAAAGGTGGTGGTGAAGACAAGGTGGTGTTGAAGACAAGGTGGTGGTGAAGACAAGGTGGTGTTGAAGACAAGGTGGTGGTGAAGACAAGGTGGTGGTGAAGACAAGGTGGTGGTGAAGACAAGGGGTGTTGAAGACAAGGGGTGGTGAAGAAAGGTGGTGGTGAAGACAAGGTGGTGGTGAAGACAAGGGGTGGTGAAGAAAGGTGGTGGTGAAGACAAGGTGGTGTTGAAGACAAGGTGGTGTTGAAGACAAGGTGGTGGTGAAGACAAGGTGGTGTTGAAGACAAGGTGGTGGTGAAGACAAGGTGGTGGTGAAGACAAGGTGGTGGTGAAGACAAGGGGGTGTTGAAGACAAGGGGGTGGTGAAGACAAGGGGGTGGTGAAGACAAGGGGGTGGTGAAGACAAGGGGGTGGTGAAGACAAGGGGTGGTGAAGACAAGGAGGGTGTTGAAGACAAGGTGGTGTTGAAGACAAGGTGGTGTTGAAGACAAGGGGGTGGTGAAGACAAGGGGGTGGTGAAGACAAGGGGTGTTGAAGACAAGGGGGTGTTGAAGACAAGGGGTGTTGAAGACAAGGGGGTGTTGAAGACAAGGGGTGTTGAAGACAAGGGGTGTTGAAGACAAGGGGGTGTTGAAGACAAGGGGGTGTTGAAGACAAGGGGTGAAGACAAGGGGGTGGTGAAGACAAGGGGTGGTGAAGACAAGGTGGTGTTGAAGACAAGGGGGTGTTGAAGACAAGGGGTGGTGAGGACAAGGGGGTGGTGAAGACAAGGGGGTGGTGAAGACAAGGGGGTGGTGAAGACAAGGGGTGGTGAAGACAAGGGGTGGTGAAGACAAGGGGTGTTGAAGACAAGGGGGTGTTGAAGACAAGGGGTGATGAAGACAAGGGGGTGGTGAAGACAAGGGGGTGGTGAAGACAAGGGGTGGTGAAGGCAAGGGGGTGTTGAAGACAAGGGGGTGTTGAAGACAAGGGGTGTTGAAGACAAGGGGGTGTTGAAGACAAGGGGTGGTGAAGACAAGGTGGTGTTGAAGACAAGGGGTGTTGAAGACAAGGGGGTGTTGAAGACAAGGGGGTGGTGAAGACAAGGGGGTGGTGAAGACAAGGGGGTGTTGAAGACAAGGGGTGTTGAAGACAAGGGGGTGGTGAAGACAAGGGGGCGTTGAAGACAAGGGGTGTTGAAGACAAGGGGGTGGTGAAGACAAGGGGGTGTTGAAGACAAGGGGGTGGTGAAGACAAGGGGGTGTTGAAGACAAGGGGGTGGTGAAGACAAGGGGGTGTTGAAGGCAAGGTGGTGTTGAAGACAAGGGGGGTGTTGAAGACAAGGGGGTGTTGAAGACAAGGGGGGTGTTGAAGACAAGGGGGTGTTGAAGACAAGGGGGGTGTTGAAGACAAGGGGGTGTTGAAGACAAGGGGGTGTTGAAGACAAGGGGGTGTTGAAGACAAGGGGGTGTTGAAGACAAGGGGGTGTTGAAGACAAGGGGTGTTGAAGACAAGGGGTGTTGAAGACAAGGGGTGTTGAAGACAAGGGGTGGTGAAGACAAGGGGTGTTGAAGACAAGGAGGTGTTGAAGACAAGGGGTGGTGAAGACAAGGGGGTGTTGAAGACAAGGGGTGTTGAAGACAAGGGGGTGTTGAAGACAAGGGGTGTTGAAGACAAGGGGTGTTGAAGACAAGGGGTGTTGAAGACAAGGTGGTGCTGGTCGGGTGAACATCAGTAATGCCTGGGTGATGCTGACTCATTTGTGAGGCGTCACTATTCACGGCTGCACAACCCACAACCTCCCTCACACCTCACACAACCTCCCTCACACAACCCACAACCTCCCTCACACAACCCACAACCTCCCTCGCACAACCCACAACCTCCCTCACACACCCACAACCTCCCTCACACAACCCACAACCTCCCTCACACAACCCACAACCTCCCTCACACAACCCACAACCTCCCTCACACAACCTCACACAACCCACAACCTCCCTCACACAACCTCACACAACCCACAACCTCCCTCACACAACCCACAACCTCCCTCACACAACCCACAACCTCCCTCACACAACCCACAACCTCCCTCACACCTCACACAACCTCCCTCACACCTCACACAACCTCCCTCACACAACCTCCCTCACACAACCCACAACCTCCCTCACACAACCCACAACCTCCCTCACACCTCACACAACCTCCCTCACACAACCCACAACCTCCCTCGCACAACCCACAACCTCCCTCACACCTCACACAACCTCCCTCACACAACCCACAACCTCCCTCGCACAACCCACAACCTCCCTCACACCTCACACAACCTCCCTCACACAACCCACAACCTCCCTCACACAACCCACAACCTCCCTCACACAACCCACAACCTCCCTCACACAACCCACAACCTCCCTCACACAACCCACAACCTCCCTCACACAACCCACAACCTCCCTCACACAACCCACAACCTCCCTCACACAACCCACAACCTCCCTCACACCTCACACAACCTCCCTCACACCTCACACAACCTCCCTCACACCTCACACAACCTCCCTCACACCTCACACAACCTCCCTCACACAACCCACAACCTCCCTCACACAACCCACAACCTCCCTCACACAACCCACAACCTCCCTCACACCTCACACAACCTCCCTCACACAACCCACAACCTCCCTCACACAACCCACAACCTCCCTCACACAACCCACAACCTCCCTCACACCTCACACAACCTCCCTCACACAACCCACAACCTCCCTCACACAACCCACAACCTCCCTCACACCTCACACAACCTCCCTCACACCTCACACAACCTCCCTCACACAACCCACAACCTCCCTCACACCTCACACAACCTCCCTCACACAACCCACAACCTCCCTCACACAACCCACAACCTCCCTCACACAACCCACAACCTCCCTCACACCTCACACAACCTCCCTCACACAACCCACAACCTCCCTCACACCTCACACAACCTCCCTCACACAACCCACAACCTCCCTCACACCTCACACAACCTCCCTCACACAACCCACAACCTCCCTCACACAACCCACAACCTCCCTCACACCTCACACAACCTCCCTCACACCTCACACAACCTCCCTCACACAACCCACAACCTCCCTCACACCTCACACAACCTCCCTCACACAACCCACAACCTCCCTCACACAACCCACAACCTCCCTCACACAACCCACAACCTCCCTCACACCTCACACAACCTCCCTCACACAACCCACAACCTCCCTCACACCTCACACAACCTCCCTCACACAACCCACAACCTCCCTCACACCTCACACAAACTCCCTCACACAACCCACAACCTCCCTCACACACCACAACCCTCCCTCACACAACACAACCCTCCCTCACACAACCCACAACCTCCCTCACACAACCCACAACCTCCCTCACACCTCACACAACCTCCCTCACACAACCCACAACCTCCCTCACACAACCCACAACCTCCCTCACACCTCACACAACCTCCCTCACACAACCCACAACCTCCCTCACACAACCCACAACCTCCCTCACACCTCACACAACCTCCCTCACACAACCCACAACCTCCCTCACACAACCCACAACCTCCCTCACACAACCCACAACCTCCCTCACACAACCCACAACCTCCCTCACACAACCCACAACCTCCCTCACACAACCCACAACCTCCCTCACACAACCCACAACCTCCCTCACAACCTCCCTCACACAACCCACAACCACCCTCACACAACCCACAACCTCCCTCACACATCCCACAACCTCCCTCACACCTCCCTCATCCCACAACCTCCCTCACACACCTCCCTCACACCCACAACCTCCCTCACACCTCACACAACCTCCCTCACACAACCCACAACCTCCCTCACACAACCCACAACCTCCCTCACACCTCACACAACCCACAACCTCCCTCACACAACCCACAACCTCCCTCACACAACCCACAACCTCCCTCACACCTCACACAACCTCCCTCACACAACCCACAACCTCCCTCACACCTCACACAACCTCCCTCACACAACCCACAACCTCCCTCACACCTCACACAACCTCCCTCACACAACCTCCCTCACACCTCACACAACCTCCCTCACACAACCCACAACCTCCCTCACACAACCTCCCTCACACAACCCACAACCTCCCTCACACAACCCACAACCTCCCTCACACAACCCACAACCTCCCTCACACAACCCACAACCTCCCTCACACCTCACACAACCTCCCTCACACATCACACAACCTCCCTCACACAACCCACAACCTCCCTCACACCTCACACAACCTCCCTCACACAACCCACAACCTCCCTCACACCTCACACAACCTCCCTCACACCTCACACAACCTCCCTCACACAACCCACAACCTCCCTCACACAACCCACAACCTCCCTCACACCTCACACAACCTCCCTCACACAACCCACAACCTCCCTCACACATCCCACAACCTCCCTCACACCTCACACAACCTCCCTCACACAACCCACAACCTCCCTCACACAACCCACAACCTCCCTCACACAACCTCCCTCACACCTCACACAACCTCCCTCACACAACCCACAACCTCCCTCACACAACCCACAACCTCCGTGACCAGGGGGCGGGTATCGAAGGAGCATCGTGCATGTGTGTGTCGGCCGACGCGTGCCTTACCCCTGAGCCACACTATCACACACACGTCATGTGTACCTGGCAGCATGTGGCTGTGTTGGGGGTAATGTGTGTGTGTGTGTGTGTGCGGGAGAACCTGGGACGAGGGTTCGAGTCCCGTCCTGCTCCAAAGATATATATATTAGTGTCCTGTTCCCTCACAGATATATATATATATGTTAGTGACGTCCTGTGTACTGTAGTGTACTGTGTACTGTAGTGTGCTGTAGTGTACTGTTGGACACTGATGACCAGCTGACCTTGGCTCTTGTGCCTCTACTGTCGTGTGTGTTATCTCCCCAGTACGTAACACTGTGTGTTATCTCCCCAGTACGTAACACTGTGTGTTATCTCCCCAGTACGTAACACTGTGTGTTATCTCCCCAGTACGTAACACTGTGTGTTATCTCCCCAGTACGTAACACTGTGTGTTATCTCCCCAGTACGTAACACTGTGTTATCTCCCCAGTACGTAACACTGTGTGTTATCTCCCCAGTACGTAACACTGTGTTATCTCCCCAGTACGTAACACTGTGTGTTATCTCCCCAGTGGTGGACCCAGTGGTGGGTCCAGTGGTGGACCCAGTGGTGGGTCCAGTGGTGGACCCAGTGGTGGGTTCAGTGGTGGACCCAGTGGTGGGTTCAGTGGTGGGTCCAGTGGTGGACCCAGTGGTGGACCCAGTGGTGGGTTCAGTGGTGGACCCAGTGGTGGACCCAGTGGTGGGTTCAGTGGTGGGTCCAGTGGTGGGTTCAGTGGTGGGTCCAGTGGTGGGTTCAGTGGTGTACCCAGTGGTGGGTCCAGTGGTGTACCCAGTGGTGGGTCCAGTGGTGGGTCCAGTGGTGGACCCAGTGGTGGGTCCAGTGGTGGACCCAGTGGTGGGTCCAGTGGTGGACCCAGTGGTGGGTCCAGTGGTGGACCCAGTGGTGGGTCCAGTGGTGGACCCAGTGGTGGGTTCAGTGGAGGGTCCAGTGCAGGGTGCAGGCCGTGGTTCACACCGGGGTCTTCAGGGAGTACCGTGCACAACAAGCTGACAGGAACGTGACATGACAGTCATGTCATGTCATGTTTGACAGTCATGGATGTCAAGATGATCTTGCTGGCACTGTTGACAAGTGAGCCACAACGTGTATAATGGCCGCACGTAGGCACGCTCCACCTCTCATTATACATATAATCTACATATACAAGCTTAATTAATTCCTAAATGATTTACACAGATTGTAATATGTGTGACTCTTACCCCTCCCCCCCTCCCCCGGGGCGCCACGCACCAGGGATTTCAACGCCTCTGATATAGCGAGCGACCTCTGCTCTGCTCCCCCCCCCCCCCCACACACACACAACCACACCTGCTGCACACCTCCCTGCCCCTAACACACACACACCTCTGTAGCACATCCCAAAATCCCGCAGACACAAAGATGTGTACAGGTGTGTCTGGAGGACATGTGTTCCTGTACACGAGGACACAGTACTGGGGAGGACATGAACAAGGGGACACACACATGGGACAAAGTAGCCAGGGGAGGCAGAGAAACACCAGCCACTAAGGGCAGTGAACTATGGCAATGAGCTGCAAGATATGTGGTGGGAGCGGACTACATATTCACCTGCACATGTAGATGTGACAACATAAACACAATTACCTCACCACAAATTAACGAGCGTGGTAATGTTTACATAGTGACGTCACTAGAGCTCCAGTAATGATTTTATAATGTCTTGAACGACCAGGATGCTTAACAGAGCACTTTGGTAAGGTTATCTTATCTTGAGATGATTTCGGGGCTTTAGTGTCCCCGCGGCCCGGTCCTCGACCAGGCCTCCACCCCCAGGAAGCAGCCCGTGACAGCTGACTAACACCCAGGTACCTATTTTACTGCTAGGTAACAGGGGCATAGGGTGAAAGAAACTTTGCCCATTGTTTCTCGCCGGCGCCTGGGATCGAACCCGGGACCACAGGATCACAAGTCCAGCGTGCTGTCCGCTCGGCCGACCGGCTCCCCGTCCTAGTACTACGTGTCTCATGTAGTTCAATACGACCTGCATCTATAAGTCAGAGGGAACTGTTGTCCTGGTACACTTGTCCATAGTCAGCTGTTGTCCTGGTACACTTGTCCATAGTCAGCTGTTGTCCTGGTACACTTGTCCATAGTCAGGTGTTGTCCTGGTACACTTGTCCATAGTCAGCTGTTGTCCTGGTACACTTGTCCATAGTCAGCTGTTGTCCTGGTACACTTGTCCATAGTCAGCTGTTGTCCTGGTACACTTGTCCATAGTCAGCTGTTGTCCTGGTACACTTGCCCATAGTCAGCTGTTGTCCGGGTACACTTGTCCATAGTCAGCTGTTGTCCTGGTACGCTTGTCCATAGCTGTTGTCCTGGTACACTTGTCCATAGTCAGCTGTTGTCCTGGTACACTTGTTCATAGTCAGCTGTTGTCCTGGTACACTTGTTCATAGTCAGCTGTTGTCCTGGTACACGTGTCCATAGCTGTTGTCCTGGTACACTTGTTCATAGTCAGGTGTTGTCCTGGTACACTTGTTCATAGTCAGCTGTTCTGGTACACTTGACCATAGTCAGCTGTTGTCCTGGTACACTTGTTCATAGTCAGCTGTTGTCCTGGTACACTTCTCCATAGTCAGCTGTTGTCCTGGTACACTTGTTCATAGTCAGGTGTTGTCCTGGTACACTTGTTCATAGTCAGGTGTTGTCCTGGTACACTTGTTCATAGCCAGCTGTTGTCCTTGGTACACTTGTTCATAGCCAGCTGTTGTCCTGGTACACTTGTCCATAGTCAGCTGTTGTCCTGGTACACTTGTTCATAGCCAGCTGTTGTCCTGGTACACTTGCCCATAGTCAGCTGTTGTCCTGGTACACTTGTTCATAGTCAGCTGTTGTCCTGGTACACTTGACCATAGTCAGCTGTTGTCCTGGTACACTTGACCATAGTCAGCTGTTGTCCTGGTACACTTGACCATAGTCAGCTGTTGTCCTGGTACACTTGACCATAGTCAGCTGTTGTCCTGGTACACTTGACCATAGTCAGCTGTTGTCCTGGTACACTTGTTCATAGTCAGCTGTTGTCCTGGTACACTTGTTCATAGTCAGCTGTTGTCCTGGTACACTTGTTCATATTCAGCTGTTGTCCTGGTACACTTGACCATAGCCAGGTGTTGTCCTGGTACACTTGTCCATAGTCAGCTGTTGTCCTGGTGCACTTGTCCATAGTCAGGTGTTGTCCTGGTACACTTGTTCATAGCCAGCTGTTGTCCTGGTACACTTGACCATAGTCAGCTGTTGTCCTGGTACACTTGTCCATAGTCAGCTGTTGTCCTGGTACACTTGTTCATAGTCAGCTGTTGTCCTGGTACACTTCTCCATAGTCAGCTGTTGTCCTGGTACACTTGTTCATAGTCAGCTGTTGTCCTGGTACACTTGTTCATAGTCAGGTGTTGTCCTGGTACACTTGTCCATAGTCAACTGTTGTCCTGGTACACTTGTCCATAGTCAGCTGTTGTCCTGGTACACTTGACCATAGTCAGCTGTTGTCCTGGTACACTTGTCGATAGCTGTTGTCCTGGTACACTTGTCCATAGTCAGCTGTTGTCCTGGTACACTTGACCATAGTCAGCGGTTGTCCTGGTACACTTGTCCATAGTCAGCTGTTGTCCTGGTACACTTGTCCATAGTCAGCTGTTGTCCTGGTACACTTGACCATAGTCAGCTGTTGTCCTGGTACACTTGTTCATAGTCAGGTGTTGTCCTGGTACACTTGTTCATAGCCAGCTGTTGTCCTGGTACACTTGTCCATAGTCAGCTGTTGTCCTGGTACACTTGACCATAGTCAGCTGTTGTCCTAGTACACTTGTCGATAGCTGTTGTCCTGGTACACTTGTCCATAGTCAGCTGTTGTCCTGGTACACTTGACCATAGTCAGCTGTTGTCCTGGTACACTTGTCGATAGCTGTTGTCCTGGTACACTTGTCCATTGTCAGCTGTTGTCCTGGTACACTTGACCATAGTCAGCTGTTGTCCTGGTACACTTGTCGATAGCTGTTGTCCTGGTACACTTGTCCATAGTCAGCTGTTGCCCTGGTACACTTGTCCATAGTCAGCTGTTGTCCTGGTACATTTGTCCATAGTCAGCTGTTGTCCTGGTACACTTGTTCATAGCCAGCTGTAGACCTGGTACACTTGACCATAGTCAGCTGTTGTCCTGGTACACTTGTCCATAGTCAGCTGTTGTCCTGGTACACTTGTTCATAGTCAGCTGTTGTCCTGGTACACTTGTCCATAGTCAGCTGTTGTCCTGGTACACTTGTTCATAGTCAGCTGTTGTCCTGGTACACTTGTTCATAGTCAGGTGTTGTCCTGGTACACTTGTTCATAGCCAGGTGTTGTCCTGGTACACTTGTTCATAGTCAGCTGTTCTGGTACACTTGACCATAGTCAGCTGTTGTCCTGGTACACTTGTTCATAGTCAGCTGTTGTCCTGGTACACTTCTCTATAGTCAGCTGTTGTCCTGGTACACTTGTTCATAGTCAGCTGTTGTCCTGGTACACTTGTTCATAGTCAGGTGTTGTCCTGGTACACTTCTCCATAGTCAGCTGTTGTCCTGGTACACTTGTCCATAGCTGTTGTCCTGGTACCCTTGTCCATAGTCAGCTGTTGTCCTAGTACACTTGTTCATAGTCAGCTGTTGTCCTGGTACACTTCTCCATAGTCAGCTGTTGTCCTGGTACACTTGTTCATAGTCAGCTGTTGTCCTGGTACACTTGTTCATAGTCAGGTGTTGTCCTGGTACACTTGTCCATAGTCAGCTGTTGTCCTGGTACACTTGTCCATAGTCAGCTGTTGTCCTGGTACACTTGACCATAGTCAGCTGTTGTCCTGGTACACTTCTCCATAGTCAGCTGTTGTCCTGGTACACTTGTTCATAGTCAGCTGTTGTCCTGGTACACTTGTTCATAGTCAGGTGTTGTCCTGGTACACTTGTTCATAGTCAGGTGTTGTCCTGGTACACTTGTTCATAGTCAGCGTTGTTCTGGTACACTTGACCATAGTCAGCTGTTGTCCTGGTACACTTGTTCATAGTCAGCTGTTGTCCTGGTACACTTCTCCATAGTCAGCTGTTGTCCTGGTACACTTGTTCATAGTCAGCTGTTGTCCTGGTACACTTGTTCATAGTCAGGTGTTGTCCTGGTACACTTGTTCATAGCCAGGTGTTGTCCTGGTACACTTCTTCATAGTCAGCTGTTGTCCTGGTACACTTGTCCATAGTTAGCTGTTGTCCTGGTACACTTGTCCATAGTCAGCTGTTGTCCTGGTACACTTGTCCATAGTCAGCTGTTGTCCTGGTACACTTGTCCATAGTCAGCTGTTGTCCTGGTACACTTGTCCATAGCTGTTGTCCTGGTACACTTGACCATAGCCAGCTGTTGTCCTGGTACACTTGACCATAGTCAGCTGTTGTCCTGGTACACTTGACCATAGCTGTTGTCCTGGTACACTTGACCATAGCCAGCTGTTGTCCTGGTACACTTGACCATAGTCAGCTGTTGTCCTGGTACACTTGTTCATAGTCAGGTGTTGTCCTGGTACACTTGTTCATAGTCAGGTGTTGTCCTGGTACACTTGTCCATATTCAGCTGTTGTCCTGGTACACTTGACCATAGCCAGGTGTTGTCCTGGTACACTTGTCTATAGTCAGCTGTTGTCCTGGTACACTTGTCCATAGTCAGGTGTTGTCCTGGTACACTTGTTCATAGCCAGCTGTTGTCCTGGTACACTTGACCATAGCCAGCTGTTGTCCTGGTACACTTGTCCATAGCTGTTGTCCTGGTACACTTGTTCATAGCTGTTGTCCTGGTACACTTGACCATAGCCAGCTGTTGTCCTGGTACACTTGTTCATAGTCAGCTGTTGTCCTGGTACACTTGTTCATAGTCAGCTGTTGTCCTGGTACACTTGTTCATAGTCAGCTGTTGTCCTGGTACACTTGACCATAGCCAACTGTTGTCCTGGTACACTTGTTCATAGTCAGCTGTTGTCCTGGTACACTTGTCCATAGCCAGCTGTTGTCCTGGTACACTTGTCATAGTCAGCTGTTGTCCTGGTACACTTGTCCATAGTCAGCTGTTGTCCTGGTACACTTGTCCATAGTCAGGTGTTGTCCTGGTACACTTGTCCATAGTCAGCTGTTGTCCTGGTACACTTGTCCATAGTCAGCTGTTGTCCTGGTACACTTGTCCATAGTCAGCTGTTGTCCTGGTACACTTGTCCATAGTCAGGTGTTGTCCTGGTACACTTGTCCATAGTCAGCTGTTGTCCTGGTACACTTGTCCATAGTCAGCTGTTGTCCTGGTACACTTGACCATAGTCAGCTGTTGTCCTGGTACACTTGTCATAGTCAGCTGTTGTCCTGGTACACTTGTCCATAGTCAGCTGTTGTCCTGGTACACTTGTCCATAGTCAGCTGTTGTCCTGGTACACTTGTCCATAGTCAGCTGTTGTCCTGGTACACTTGTCCATAGTCAGCTGTTGTCCTGGTACACTTGTCCATAGTCAGGTGTTGTCCTGGTACACTTGTCCATAGTCAGCTGTTGTCCTGGTACACTTGTCCATAGTCAGCATAGTCAGCTGTTGTCCTGGTACACTTGTCCATAGTCAGCTGTTGTCCTGGTACACTTGTCCATAGTCAGCTGTTGTCCTGGTACACTTGTCCATAGTCAGCTGTTGTCCTGGTACACTTGTCCATAGTCAGCTGTTGTCCTGGTACACTTGTCCATAGTCAGCTGTTGTCCTGGTACACTTGTCCATAGTCAGCTGTTGTCCTGGTACACTTGTCCATAGTCAGCTGTTGTCCTGGTACACTTGTCCATAGTCAGCTGTTGTCCTGGTACACTTGTCCATAGTCAGCTGTTGTCCTGGTACACTTGTCCATAGTCAGCTGTTGTCCTGGTACACTTGTCCATAGTCACACTGTTGTCCTGGTACACTTGTCCATAGTCAGCTGTTGTCCTGGTACACTTGTCCATAGTCAGCTGTTGTCCTGGTACACTTGTCCATAGTCAGCTGTTGTCCTGGTACACTTGTCCATAGTCAGCTGTTGTCCTGGTACACTTGTCCATAGTCAGCTGTTGTCCTGGTACACTTGTCCATAGTCAGCTGTTGTCCTGGTACACTTGTCCATAGTCAGCTGTTGTCCTGGTACACTTGTCCATAGTCAGCTGTTGTCCTGGTACACTTGTCCATAGTCAGCTGTTGTCCTGGTACACTTGTCCATAGTCAGCTGTTGTCCTGGTACACTTGTCCATAGTCAGCTGTTGTCCTGGTACACTTGTCCATAGTCAGCTGTTGTCCTGGTACACTTGTCCATAGTCAGCTGTTGTCCTGGTACACTTGTCCATAGTCAGCTGTTGTCCTGGTACACTTGTTCATAGTCAGCTGTTGTCCTGGTACACTTGTCCATAGTCAGCTGTTGTCCTGGTACACTTGTCCATAGTCAGCTGTTGTCCTGGTGTGTCCTGGTACACTTGTCCATAGTCAGCTGTTGTCCTGGTACACTTGTCCATAGTCAGCTGTTGTCCTGGTACACTTGTCCATAGTCAGCTGTTGTCCTGGTACACTTGTCCATAGTCAGCTGTTGTCCTGGTACACTTGTCCAGCTGTTGTCCTGGTACACTTGTCCATAGTCAGCTGTTGTCCTGGTACACTTGTCCATAGTCAGCTGTTGTCCTGGTACACTTGTCCATAGTCAGCTGTTGTCCTGGTACACTTGTCCATAGTCAGCTGTTGTCCTGGTACACTTGTCCAGCTGTTGTCCTGGTACACTTGTCAGCTGTTGTCCTGGTACACTTGTCCATAGTCAGCTGTTGTCCTGGTACACTTGTCCATAGTCAGCTGTTGTCCTGGTACACTTGTCCATAGTCAGCTGTTGTCCTGGTACACTTGCCCATAGTCAGCTGTTGTCCTGGTACACTTGTCCATAGTCAGCTGTTGTCCTGGTACACTTGTCCATAGCTGTTGTCCTGGTACACTTGTCCATAGTCAGCTGTTGTCCTGGTACACTTGTCCATAGTCAGCTGTTGTCCTGGTACACTTGTCCATAGTCAGCTGTTGTCCTGGTACACTTGTCCATAGTCAGCTGTTGTCCTGGTACACTTGTCCATAGTCAGCTGTTGTCCTGGTACACTTGTCCATAGTCAGGTGTTGTCCTGGGACACTTGTCCATAGTCAGCTGTTGTCCTGGTACACTTGTCCAGCTGTTGTCCTGGTACACTTGCCCATAGTCAGCTGTTGTCCTGGTACACTTGTCCATAGTCAGCTGTTGTCCTGGTACACTTGTCCATAGTCAGCTGTTGTCCTGGTACACTTGTCCATAGTCAGCTGTTGTCCTGGTACACTTGTCCATAGCTGTTGTCCTGGTACACTTGCCCATAGTCAGCTGTTGTCCTGGTACACTTGTCCATAGTCAGCTGTTGTCCTGGTACACTTGTCCATACACTTGTCCACTTGTCAGCTGTTGTCCTGGTACACTTGTCCATAGTCAGCTGTTGTCCTGGTACACTTGTCCATAGTCAGCTGTTGTCCTGGTACACTTGTCCATAGTCAGCTGTTGTCCTGGCATAGTTGTTGTCCTGGTACACTTGTCCATAGTCAGCTGTTGTCCTGGTACACTTGTCCATAGTCAGCTGTTGTCCTGGTACACTTGTCCATAGTCAGCTGTTGTCCTGGTACACTTGTCCATAGTCAGCTGTTGTCCTGGTACACTTGTCATAGCTGTTGTCCTGGTACACTTGTCCATAGTCAGCTGTTGTCCTGGTACACTTGTCCATAGTCAGCTGTTGTCCTGGTACACTTGTCCATAGTCAGCTGTTGTCCTGGTACACTTGTCCATAGTCAGCTGTTGTCCTGGTACACTTGTCCATAGTCAGCTGTTGTCCTGGTACACTTGTCCATAGTCAGCTGTTGTCCTGGTACACTTGTCCATAGTCAGCTGTTGTCCTGGTACACTTGTCCATAGTCAGCTGTTGTCCTGGTACACTTGTCCATAGTCAGCTGTTGTCCTGGTACACTTGTCCATAGCTGTTGTCCTGGTACACTTGCCCATAGTCAGCTGTTGTCCTGGTACACTTGTCCATAGTCAGCTGTTGTCCTGGTACACTTGTCATATCAGCTGTTGTCCTGGTACACTTGTCCATAGTCAGCTGTTGTCCTGGTACACTTGTCCATAGTCAGCTGTTGTCCTGGTACACTTGTCCATAGTCAGCTGTTGTCCTGGTACACTTGTCCATAGCTGTTGTCCTGGTACACTTGCCCATAGTCAGCTGTTGTCCTGGTACACTTGTCCATAGTCAGCTGTTGTCCTGGTACACTTGTCCATAGTCAGCTGTTGTCCTGGTACACTTGTCCATAGCTGTTGTCCTGGTACACTTGCCCATAGTCAGCTGTTGTCCTGGTACACTTGTCCATAGTCAGCTGTTGTCCTGGTACACTTGTCCATAGTCAGCTGTTGTCCTGGTACACTTGTCCATAGTCAGCTGTTGTCCTGGTACACTTGTCCATAGTCAGCTGTTGTCCTGGTACACTTGTCCATAGTCAGCTGTTGTCCTGGTACACTTGTCCATAGTCAGCTGTTGTCCTGGTACACTTGTCCATAGTCAGCTGTTGTCCTGGTACACTTGTCCATAGTCAGCTGTTGTCCTGGTACACTTGTCCATAGTCAGCTGTTGTCCTGGTACACTTGTCCATAGTCCTGTTGTCCTGGTACACTTGTCCATAGTCAGCTGTTGTCCTGGTACACTTGTCCATAGTCAGCTGTTGTCCTGGTACACTTGTCCATAGTCAGCTGTTGTCCTGGTACACTTGTCCATAGTCAGCTGTTGTCCTGGTACACTTGTCCATAGTCAGCTGTTGTCCTGGTACACTTGTCCATAGTCAGCTGTTGTCCTGGTACACTTGTCCATAGTCAGCTGTTGTCCTGGTACACTTGTCCATAGTCAGCTGTTGTCCTGGTACACTTGTCCATAGTCAGCTGTTGTCCTGGTACACTTGTCCATAGTCAGCTGTTGTCCTGGTACACTTGTCCATAGTCAGCTGTTGTCCTGGTAGTCAGCTGTTGTCCTGGTACACTTGTCCATAGTCAGCTGTTGTCCTGGTACACTTGTCCATAGTCAGCTGTTGTCCTGGTACACTTGTCCATAGTCAGCTGTTGTCCTGGTACACTTGTCCATAGTCAGCTGTTGTCCTGGTACACTTGTCCATAGTCAGCTGTTGTCCTGGTACACTTGTCCATAGTCAGCTGTTGTCCTGGTACACTTGTCCATAGTCAGCTGTTGTCCTGGTACACTTGTCCATACAGCTGTTGTCCTGGTACACTTGTCCATAGTCAGCTGTTGTCCTGGTACACTTGTCCATAGTCAGCTGTTGTCCTGGTACACTTGTCCATAGTCAGCTGTTGTCCTGGTACACTTGTCCATAGTCAGCTGTTGTCCTGGTACACTTGTCCATAGTCACCTGTTGTCCTGGTACACTTGTCCATAGTCACCTGTTGTCCTGGTACACTTGTCCATAGCTGTTGTCCTGGTACACTTGTCCATAGCTGTTGTCCTGGTACACTTGTCCATAGCTGTTGTCCTGGTACACTTGTCCATAGTCAGCTGTTGTCCTGGTACACTTGTCCATAGTCAGCTGTTGTCCTGGTACACTTGTCCATAGTCAGCTGTTGTCCTGGTACACTTGTCCATAGCTGTTGTCCTGGTACACTTGTCCATAGTCAGCTGTTGTCCTGGTACACTTGTCCATAGCTGTTGTCCTGGTACACTTGTCCATAGTCAGCTGTTGTCCTGGTACACTTGTCCATAGTCAGCTGTTGTCCTGGTACACTTGTCCATAGCTGTTGTGGTACACTTGTCCATAGTCCAGCTGTTGTCCTGGTACACTTGTCCATAGTCAGCTGTTGTCCTGGTACACTTGTCCATAGTCAGCTGTTGTCCTGGTACACTTGTCCATAGTCAGCTGTTGTCCTGGTACACTTGTCCATAGTACAGCTCAGCTGTTGTCCTGGTACACTTGTCCATAGTCAGCTGTTGTCCTGGTACACTTGTCCATAGTCAGCTGTTGTCCTGGTACACTTGTCCATAGTCAGCTGTTGTCCTGGTACACTTGTCCATAGTCAGCTGTTGTCCTGGTACACTTGTCCATAGTCAGCTGTTGTCCTGGTACACTTGTCCAGCTGTTGTCCTGGTACACTTGTCCATAGTCCTGGTACTGTTGTCCTGGTACACTTGTCCATAGTCAGCTGTTGTCCTGGTACACTTGTCCATAGTCAGCTGTTGTCCTGGTACACTTGTCCATAGTCAGCTGTTGTCCTGGTACACTTGTCCATAGTCAGCTGTTGTCCTGGTACACTTGTCCATAGTCAGCTGTTGTCCTGGTACACTTGTCCATAGTCAGCTGTTGTCCTGGTACACTTGTCCATAGTCAGCTGTTGTCCTGGTACACTTGTCCATAGTCAGCTGTTGTCCTGGTACACTTGTCCATAGCCAGGTGTTGTCCTGGTACACTTGTCCATAGCCAGGTGTTGTCCTGGTACACTTGTCCATAGTCAGGTGTTGTCCTGGTACATTTGTCCATAGTCAGCTATTGTCCTGGTACACTTGTCCATAGTCAGCTGTTGTCCTGGTACACTTGTCCATAGTCAGGTGTTGTCCTGGTACACTTGTCCATAGTCAGCTGTTGTCCTGGTACACTTGTCCATAGTCAGCTGTTGTCCTGGTACACTTGTCCATAGTCAGGTGTTGTCCTGTCCATAGTCAGCTGTTGTCCTGGTACACTTGTCCATAGTCAGCTGTTGTCCTGGTACACTTGTCCATAGTCAGCTGTTGTCCTGGTACACTTGTCCATAGTCAGCTGTTGTCCTGGTACACTTGTCCATAGCCAGCTGTTGTCCTGGTACACTTGTACACTTGTCCATAGCCAGGTGTTGTCCTGGTACACTTGACCATAGTCAGCTGTTGTCCTGGTACACTTGACCATAGCCAGGTGTTGTCCTGGGTCACGTGTCCACGCCCAACCACTACTAACTCACCTGGTACAATGAGTTAAGGGTGTGAGGATAGTGAGGGGTGTGAGGGAGGGGGTGTGAGGATAGTGAGGGGGTGTGAGTGAGGGGGTGTGAGTGAGGGGGTGTGAGTGAGGGGGTGTGAGGGAGGAGGCCAGAGCCAGGAGGAGGAGGAGCAGGGAGAGTAGTGAAGGAACTGGGTGAGTGGTCCTTGGAGTGACCAAGATTTACGGCCGTCCGGTCGCCCTGGGCGTGATACCATCAGAATTTAATGAAGCCAGGCGGTGTGTGTTCAGCAGTGATTACTGATAGTGGCTGTAAGTTTCAGGCGCTCTCTCTCATCTGCTGGTGTACCAGCCTTTGTAACTCGGTCTGGGTCACTGCTGAGTGCCTGAGTCACTCATCACGGCCTCACTCATCACAGTCTTCACTTCATAATAACATAACAATTAAGGCCCTTGCAAAAGACCCATTAGGCGATACTAGGCAGCTCCTATCGTCTTATATACACCCTAAACTCCTATATTGTACACACGTGTGTGTGTGTGTGTGTGTGTGTGTGTGTGTGTGTGTGCGCGTGTGTGTGTGTGTGTGTGTGTGTGTGTGTGTGTGCGTGTGTGCGTGTGTGCGTGTGTGCGTGTGTGTGTGTGTGTGTGTGTGTGTGTGTGTGTGTGTGTGTGTGTGTGTGTGTGTGTGTGTGTGTGTGGCATGAAACAAGACAGGCAACCATTCAGTTAGGTGGCAATGTGTTCTATAATTGAACAACAATGTTCCATAACCAACATTTACCCAATTTTTTTGCCTCTAAACTTATCCAGTTTATATGCACTGTTTCGTGTTCTATTTGTGTTGATATATTTATACTTGATTAACATACCCTTCCTTGTACTTTTTCCTGCCTTTGTTATACTCTTTCGTGCCTTTCATTCAACCTAAGAATAGTACCACGACTTGGTATTAAATTTCGTCTCATGAATCGTAGCGTCATATTTGGTAATTTATACTGTGTTATCTGGACGATCAGTGGGTGCAAGTCTGTCACTCAGCAGCCGTGAGTGTGTGGCGGTGCCGCACCATCATTTAAGATAGCACCAATATGGCTGGCAACCCAGCACAACTCAACTGTCTTAAACCTACTGGAGATAAGAAACAGCCAATAATGAATTTCGACGAGCATAGGATGGACTAAAGGACTCCAGAGGCACGAGGGCACTGCGAGAGTCAACTACAACAACAAAGGACGAATTACGACGAGAAAGCAGTTAACGAAGAGCAAACAAAATAGCATAAAGTTAACCGTGAAGATGCTGGTCTCTGGAGGCAGGGGACACATAGAGGTGCAGTCAGGGAACACGACGGAGGAGCCTACACCGTCTGCAGATTTAGACCCATAGGTGAAGACGGAGATGGAGCGGGAGTGGGAAGAAAAGTGAGAAAGGAAAAGGCACTTCAGAACTGTAGGAGGGGTAAAAGCTGTAGTCATGCAGGTCAAGGTTCTACAAAACTTAGGAAGAGGGACCCTCCATGGGGCAAGGACGGAATGACACGAGGAAAAACATTGACAACACAAACCAAGAGAGAAACTCCCAGGCGAGACAACTGTACCGAAAGGGGAAGGTGGTGAAAGGGAACAGGGCTCACAGGAGGGGTAATGGTCAAAGTAGGACATAAGCGAGAGTGAGGGTGTTGTAGGGGACACGCAAAGTAGCGAAGACAGTAGTGATCCCGGCGATCCTGTAGAGACAGGACGCCGGTCTCAACATACAAGCTCTGAATAGAGGCGGAACAAACGGCACCAGAGCTAAGACGGAGCCCAGTATGGTGATGAGCATCAAGACGACGAAGGGTGGAGGGAGGGGCAGACGAGTAAGTAAGACAGCCATTATCAAGTTTAGACCGTACTAGAGAGGAATGTAGAGATGTGTGCGCGTCTATCAGCTCCCCAGGAAGTATGGGTCAAGACATTAAGTTAAGGTCCTTAGAGCATTCAACTCGGAGGTGGGAGATATTGGGTGACCAGGACAAGGGAGTGTCAAAGATTAACCCCACAAGTTTAGCAGTCCTTATAAAAGAGGATTACCATAAAGCGACAGAAGGGGTCGAAGAAAGACCTGTTTCTGAGTAAAGGTCTTAACACAAGTCTTAGCCGGAGAAAACTTGAAGCCATGATTGGTGGCCCAGGATGACACAACATCAATCACAAGTTGAAGCTGCTGTTGGAGGAAAGGCGAGTCATCACCTTGACAGTTGAGGGTAAGATCGTCAACATGAAGAGCAGAGAAGATGCCAGAGGGAAGGGAGGAAAGAAGACCATTGAAGGCAACCAGGAAAAGAGTAGTGCTCGGAACACTGCCTTGGGGTACGCCTTCGTATTGCCGAAAAGAGGCAGAGAGAGAGCGGTACCAAGTCGCACTCGATAGGTACGACGAGAGAGGAAGCTCTGGACGAAGAGCGTACATTACCACGAAGGCCAAAAGAATGGAGTTGGGACATGAAACAGGGTCATGAAAGAGGAGTAGGGCTCGGAGGAGAGGCAGATCAGAGAGGTCAGAAAGAGTAGAATGCAAGGTGAAGAGGATCCAGTCAGCCCTGGCAAACTGCCACCTAGGAAATGAGGTGGGAGGGCGAAAATAGAAGGTGACAAGGATGAGGAAATGGTCACTTATGTAGGTCATCAAGAACCCACCAGGTGAAGTCCGAATAAAGAGAAGAGGAGCAGAGAGAATGATCAAGAAAGGAAAGGTTGTGAGTGCGGCACTCAACATGAGTGGGCTCTCCAGAATTCAGAAGGCAAAGAAGAAGAGAGGACAAAAGGTTCAAGGCGGCGGCTCCGGGTGTTTGTCAGAACATCACCCCAGAGGGTATTCCGACAGTAAAAAATCACCCAGAGTACAGGCTTTGGTAAGGAGTCCAACAGGTGTTTAAGATCAGGAAGAGAAAATGGGACATTCGGGGAGAGATAAATGGAACAGACTGTATACCATTTACTCACAAAGAAACGGGCCACAGAACACAGACTGAGCGACTGAAAAAAGTAGGGACATGAAGGGAATAACAAGATGGATCAAGAGAGCAGTAGCGTTATGGGCCCCAGCAAGAGCTGGAGGGGAAGAGAGAAAGAAATAACCATGGAAGCGACCAGAACGAGCGCCAGGCATCGGCACCTGAAGACAAAAACAAAGTGGTGAAAAATGAGCAGTCAGAAGTTGGAGTTCATGGAAGTTGGCATAAAAACCACGAATATTCCATTGAAGAACATAGACAAAAAAAGAGAGAACAGAAACAGATAACAAGGGAGGTTTGAAGGCAAAGTAGAACACATTAGACTAAGGAAGAACAAGATCAGGATCAGTAAAATCAGGGTGACGGGGCAGAGGCAAAGCTAGCAAAGATAACTGAGACTAGGGAGTAGGAGGACAGACCAGAAGTAAATGGACAGAGTCCGGAGCGGGAGGAGGCAACGGAGGCAAGGGAATTGGGGAGCCAGGAATGACAGAAACAGTTGAGGGCACCGGAGCAAGAGCAGCATCCAAGAGACGATCAGGGACCAAGGAAACCTCCAAAGGAGAGACAGGTGACCCTGCTACTGAAAAGGGAGGGGAAGCAGGAATAGTGTCAGAGTCAGAAGGTGAGGAATACATCGAAGCCTTCTTACCGCTGGCTTACACTTCTGATGTAGAGGCACATGTGTACCATCAGCAATACTGGGCAACCATCTCAACAGTATCAACATGAGAAGGAGAATGGGAACAGTCAACATGATAAACGCTGGGATGAGGATGGACAATGGCCTGAACAGATAGGCGGTGAGGAGGGCCAAGAGAAAGAGAGGAAGGCTGAGAAGGAGTGGGGCGAAAAGGGAAGGAGGGCACAGGAGACAAGAAAGACCGGGAAGGAAGAAAACACCAGACGGAGAACCAGGAGGGGGACCCTCTGGCCCAGAACGCAAAGGAGCAAATGAGGTGGTGGTGGTGTCGGGGTCCACGGCCCAGAAACGGTTGCGAAACTGAGAAAGCTGGAGAGGGCGAGAAGAAAGGGAACGCAACACACGAGCATAAGACATGCCAGAGAAAGAGGGAAGACGGTGAACCTGGCGCCTAGCCTCAGGAAAAGACAAATGACCATGATGCTTCAAATTGAGGATGGCTTCCTCAAATTTGTAATACATACATGCGCGGGAGAAGGCAGGGTGGGCGACACGGCAGTTAATGCAGAGAGTTTGGAAGAAGAGCACTCCATCTTGGAATGACCCGAGGTTTCACACAAGGGGCACACACCCCGCACTTGTGCACATGAAGGGATCATGCCCAAATCTCCAGCACCTGCTGCAGAGCAAGGAGAGGGAAAGTATTCCTGAATGGAGCATCTGGTACCAGCAAGAATGACTGAAGAGGGAAGGGACCTACCATCAAACGTGACCTTCACAACGTGAAGAGGCTGATGGCGACGACCACGAGGGGGCCGAGTGTAGGTATCCACCTGGAGGATAGAATGGGCCTTGGACCTCAAGGATATACTTAATATCCTTGTGGCAGTCTTTCAGTTCCCTGTCACCAGTCACAACATGGTGTGGGAGAAGAATTGAACCACAGCAGGCATTCAACTGGGCATTTTTGGAGATCCGAACAGAAGTCTCCCCAATTCAGGATAACGAAGCCAAGCGGGCAGCCGCTTCCTGAGAAGGGGCTGCAACAACACGGGTGCCAGTACAGGTGGGGTTAAAGGTGACCAACGTATCCAACAAATCAACAAGGTGTGTATGGAGAAATAAGTCATCAGGACGAGAGGGTCAACATGACTAAGATCAAAATACTTAGTCCATGTAGCAGGACCAAACAAAGCCTGGAAAGAAGGAGACTGGGAAGGAATCAAGCGCCAGCGAGTGCGGAGGTGACGACGCCGAGCACCCCTAGTAAGAGAGTGGGTAAAAGGAACAGTTGTGATAACTAGAGATGGAGACACGCCAGGTGATGAGGTGGTCACCACCGGGTAATTGGGGCTCAACCCTGTCACAGAGGTGGAAGGAGGAGCAAAGAGAGTCAGTCAGGAGGGTCCGAAAGGGAACATGATCTGGGCCCAATGTAGCGGGGGCTACAGATCCCGGTCTTCCAGCACAGTCAGACTCGGGGGTCTGGTCGCCTACCCCACGAGACTGAGAAGATGAAGGAGGGTCAGAAAAAGGCATTAAAACGAACAGAAACAAAATTCATCCACAAATAAACCCCCATACCCACCCCAGAGCCACAATTAGAGGATTGTGACTAACAATCATGACACGCAACAACACGACAACATGTTGTCATGTTGTCGCGTGTCCAATCAGGACATGCGACGAGACGAGGCCCAGTAGGGGTGTACTTGGGTATACGTCCTGTAATCGCCACCTTAAGAACTGTCAGTCCGTCGAGATTGGGTTCAGCAACAGAGGCAAAGTTTGACAATAAAAGCTTCCACTCACTCAAAACGTCGCGTACCACAGTTTTACGGGTGAGAGTGCCTGCCTCCACAAACACCGTGCGTCACAACAGAAGAAGACATAGGAAAGAATAATCAAGAAAGGCAAAAGTTGGCGGGAAGTGACAATCACAGAGGAGAAGAAGGGGGGGGGGGGAGAAAAAAAGAAACAAAGATGAGAAAAAAAGCTATCCAGCACAATTTGTGAAGACAGCAGCAGGAGCATAAGGCTCCAAAAGGACAGAGGATCGACTCATGGAGCACCACACCCCGGCAGCTGCCCATCAAGCCCCCTCACAACAACAACAACAATGGGCTGGAAAAGGAGGTGCCTGCATCACCAAGATATCCTCAAGAACACGAGAGGTAATACAGTAACTGGAAGAGTGGGAGGCGCACTGATCAAACTCTCCAGACTAGACCCTTATCATTTAAAATAAACGAGGCTTTTTTTTTTTTTTTTTGCAAAAAAAAAGAGGAGGCACTGATGAAGGGAAAAGTTTAGAAATGGGATAAATGGGATGGGATATATAGACAATGAGTTATGACAGCAGGCGGACTGTCCGCCTTGCTGACACGGTGTGTGTGTGTGTGTGTGTGTGTGTGTGTGTGTGTGTGTGTGTGTGTGTGTGTGTGTGTGTGTGTGTGTGGTAAAACACAAAATAGTTAAGACAGCAACACAACCACGTTCATAACCATGACAGTCCCTGTCAATACAATGAGTTCAACAGATTTTGACCAGAAATATTTGAATATAATATCAATTAAACACCAGCAAGCCTGCCGCAAATATCCAATAACTAAAGCTACAGACAGACACAAAAGTTGCATGGAGGGAAAAACAAAGTTTCATTTAATGGTTCAATAAACAGCAAGGTATAGAGGTGTCACATAATATATGAGAGAGCGGGCCGGGTGCCTCATGTGTCGGGGTATTACAACACTGTCTCCATCCTTAACACACATACCTTTACCATAGTCTTATATTGACTTGTTGACGCACTTCACACCGTGTGTTGCTGTCCTCCACACTCAACACACCCCCACACTCAACACACCCCCACACTCAACACACCCTCACACTAGACACACCCTCACACTCAACACACCCCCACACTCAACACACCTCCACACTCAACACACCCCCACACTCAACACACCCCCACACTCAACACACCCCCACACTCAACACACCCCCACACTCAACACACCCCCACACTCAACACACCCTCACACTAGACACACCCTCACAGTCAACACACCCTCACACTAGACACACCCTCACACTAGACACACCCTCACACTCAACACACCCTCACACTAGACACACCCTCACACTAGACACACCCTCACACTAGACACACCCTCACAGTCAACACACCCTCACACTCAACACACCCTCACACTCAACACACCCTCACACTCAACACACCCTCACACTCAACACACCCTCACACTCAACACACACCCCACACTCAACACACCCCCACACTCAACACACCCTCACACTCAACACACACCCTCACACTCAACACACCCTCACAGTCAACACACCCTCACACTCAACACACCCTCACACTCAACACACCCCCACACTCAACACACCCTCACACTCAACACACCCCCACACTCAACACACCCTCACACTCAACACACCCCCACACTCGACACACCCTCACACTCAACACACCCCCACACTCACACCCTCACACACCCTCACACTCAACACACCTTCACACTCAACACACCCCCACACTCAACACACCCTCACACTCAACACACCTCCACACTCAACACACCTCCACACTCAACACACCCTCACACTCAACACACCTTCACACTCAACACACCCTCACACTCAACACACCCCCACACTCAACACACCCTCACACTCAACACACCTTCACACTCAACACACCCCCACACTCAACACACCCTCACACTCAACACACCCCCACACTCAACACACCCTCACACTCAACACACCCTCACACTCAACACACCCCCACACTCAACACACCCTCACACTCAACACACCCTCACACTCAACACACCTTCACACTCAACACACCTTCACACTCAACACACCCCCACACTCAACACACCCTCACACTCAACACACCTCCACACTCAACACACCTCCACACTCAACACACCCTCACACTCAACACACCTCCACACTCAACACACCTCCACACTCAACACACCCTCACACTCAACACACCCTCACACTCAACACACCCCACACTCAACACACCCTCACACTCAACACACCCTCACACTCAACACACCCTCACACTCAACACACCTCCACACTCAACACACCCTCACACTCAACACACCTCCACACTCAACACACCTCCACACTCAACACACCCTCACACTCAACACACCCGCACACTCAACACACCCCCACACTCAACACACCTCCACACTCAACACACCTCCACACTCAACACACCCCCACACTCAACACACCCCCACACTCAACACACCTTCACACTCAACACACCCTCACACTCAACACACCCCCACACTCAACACACCCTCACACTCAACACACCCTCACACTCAACACACCCTCACACTCAACACACCCCCACACTCAACACACCCCCACACTCAACACACCCTCACACTCAACACACCCTCACACTCAACACACCCTCACACTCAACACACCTCCACACTCAACACACCCTCACACTAGACACACCCTCACACTCAACACACCCTCACACTCAACACACCCCCACACTCAACACACCCTCACACTCAACACACCCTCACACTCAACACACCCTCACACTCAACACACCCCCACACTCAACACACCCCCACACTCAACACACCTTCACACTCAACACACCCTCACACTCAACACCCCCCCACACTCAACACACCCTCACACTCAACACATCCTCACACTCAACTCACCCTCACACTCAACTCACCCTCACACTCAACTCACCCTCACACTCAACTCACCCTCACACTCAACACACCCCCACACTCAACACACCCTCACACTCAACACACCCTCACACTCAACTCACCCTCACACTCAACTCACCCTCACACTCAACTCACCCTCACACTCAACACACCCTCACACTCAACACACCCTCACACTCAACTCACCCTCACACTCAACTCACCCTCACACTCAACACACCCTCACACTCAACACACCCTCACACTCAACACACCCTCACACTCAACTCACCCTCACACTCAATAAACATGAATCTTCAATACCGTGGGAATGTTTTCCGAGGGAGAGACCTCTGTGTACACTGCTCCACCCACAGGCCACACTAACCCCGGGCCACACTAACCCCGGGCCACACTAACCCCGGGCCACACTAACCCCGGGCCACACTAACCCCGGGCCACACTAACCCCAGGCCACACTAACCCCAGGCCACACTAACCCCAGGCCACACTAACCCCGGGCCACACTAACCCCGGGCCACACTAACCCCGGGCCACACTAACCCCGGGCCACACTAACCCCGGGCCACACTAACCCCAGGCCACACTAACCCCAGGCCACACTAACCCCAGGCCACACTAACCCCGGGCCACACTAACCCCGGGCCACACTAACCCCGGGTCACACTAACCCCAGGCCACACTAGCCCCGGGTCACACTAACCCCGGGTCACACTAACCCCGGGACACACTAACTCCGGGTCAAACTAACCCCGGGTCACACTAACCCCAGGTCACACTAACCCCAGGCCACACTAACCCCGGGTCACACAAACCCCAGGACCAACAACAACTGTGAGAGGGACCAACAACAGCTGTGAGAGGGACCAACAACAGCTGTGAGAGGGACCAACAACAACTGTGAGAGGGACCAACAACAACTGTGAGAGGGACCAACAACAACTGTGAGGGACCAACAACAACTGTGAGAGGACCAACAACAGCTGTGAGAGGGACCAACAACAACTGTGAGAGGACCAACAACAACTGTGAGAGGACCAACAACAGCTGTGAGAGGGACCAACAACAACTGTGAGGGACCAACAACAACTGAGAGGGACCAACAACAACTGTGAGGGACCAACAACAACTGTGAGGGACCAACAACAACTGTGAGAGGGACCAACAGCAACTGTGAGAGGGACCAACAACAACTGTGAGAGGGACCAACAACAACTGTGAGGGACCAACAACAGCTGTGAGAGGGACCAACAACAACAACTGTGAGAGGGACCAACAACAACTGTGAGGGACCAACAACAACTGTGAGGGACCAACAACAACTGTGAGGGACCAACAACAGCTGTGAGAGGACCAACAACAGCTGTGAGAGGGACCAACAACAACTGTGAGGGACCAACAACAACTGTGAGGGACCAACAACAACTGTGAGGGACCAACAACAACTGTGAGGGACCAACAACAGCTGTGAGAAGACCAACAACAGCTCTGAGGGACCAACAACAACTGTGAGAGGGACCAACAACAGCTGTGAGAGGACCAACAACAACTGTGAGGGACCAACAACAACTGTGAGAGGACCAACAACAACTGTGAGGGACCAACAACAACTGTGAGAGGACCAACAACAACTGTGAGGGACCAACAACAACTGTGAGGGACCAACAACAACTGTGAGGGACCAACAACAGCTGTGAGAGGACCAACAACAGCTGTGAGAGGGACCAACAACAACTGTGAGGGACCAACAACAACTGTGAGGGACCAACAACAACTGTGAGGGACCAACAACAACTGTGAGGGACCAACAACAACTGTGAGGGACCAACAACAACTGTGAGGGACCAACAACAACTGTGAGAGGACCAACAACAGCTGTGAGAGGGACCAACAACTGTGAGGGACCAACAACAACTGTGAGAGGGACCAACAACAACTGTGAGGGACCAACAACAGCTGTGAGAGGACCAACAACAGCTGTGAGAGGGACCAACAACAACTGTGAGAGGGACCAACAACAACTGTGAGGGACCAACAACAACTGTGAGAGGGACCAACAACAACTCTGAGGGACCAACAACAGCTGTGAGAGGGACCAACAACAGCTGTGAGAGGGACCAACAACAACTGTGAGGGACCAACAACAACTGTGAGAGGGACCAACAACAACTGTGAGAGGGACCAACAACAGCTGTGAGAGGGACCAACAACAACTGTGAGGGACCAACAACAACTGTGAGGGACCAACAACAACTGTGAGAGGACCAACAACAACTGTGTGAGGGACCAACAACAACTGTGAGAGGGACCAACAACAACTGTGAGAGGACCAACAACAACTGTGTGAGGGACCAACAACAACTGTGAGAGGGACCAACAACAACTGTGAGAGGGACCAACAACAGCTGTGAGAGGGACCAACAACAACTGTGAGGGACCAACAACAACTGTGAGGGACCAACAACAGCTGTGAGAGGGACCAACAACAACTGTGAGGGACCAACAACAGCTGTGAGAGGACCAACAACAACTGTGAGGGACCAACAACAACTGTGGGGGACCAACAACAACTGTGAGGGACCAACAACAACTGTGTGAGGGACCAACAACAACTGTGCGGGACCAACAACAACTGTGAGAGGGACCAACAACAACTGTGAGAGGACCAACAACAACTGTGAGAGGGACCAACAACAACTGTGAGGGACCAACAACAACTGTGTGAGGGACCAACAACAGTTGTGAGAGGGACCAACAACAACTGTGAGAGGACTAACAACAACTGTGAGAGGGACCAACAACAACTGTGAGAGGACCAACAACAACTGTGTGAGGGACCAACAACAACTGTGAGAGGACCAACAACAACTGTGAGAGGACCAACAACAACTGTGAGGGACCAACAACAACTGTGAGAGGGACCAACAACAACTGTGAGAGGGACCAACAACAACTGTGAGAGGGACCAACAACAACTGTGAGAGGGACCAACAACAACTGTGAGAGGGACCAACAACTGTGCGGGACCAACAACAACTGTGAGAGGGACCAACAACAACTGTGAGAGGACCAACAACAACTGTGAGAGGGACCAACAACAACTGTGAGGGACCAACAACAACTGTGAGAGGACCAACAACAACTGTGTGAGGGACCAACAACAACTGTGAGGGACCAACAACAACTGTGAGAGGGACCAACAACAGTTGTGAGAGGGACCAACAACAACTGTGAGAGGACTAACAACAACTGTGAGAGGGACCAACAACAACTGTGAGAGGACCAACAACAACTGTGTGAGGGACCAACAACAACTGTGAGAGGACCAACAACAACTGTGAGAGGACCAACAACAACTGTGAGGGACCAACAACAACTGTGAGAGGGACCAACAACAACTGTGAGAGGGACCAACAACAACTGTGAGAGGGACCAACAACAACTGTGAGAGGGACCAACAACAACTGTGAGAGGGACCAACAACAACTGTGAGAGGGACCAACAACAACTGTGAGGGACCAACAACAGCTGTGAGAGGGACCAACAACAACTGTGAGGGACCAACAACAACTGTGTGAGGGACCAACAACAGCTGTCAGAGGGACCAACAACAGCTGTGAGAGGGACCAACAACAACTGTGAGGGACCAACAACAACTGTGAGAGGACCAACAACAGCTGTGAGAGGGACCAACAACAGCTGTGAGAGGGACCAACAACAACTGTGAGGGACCAACAACAACTGTGAGGGACCAACAACAGCTGTGAGAGGGACCAACAACAGCTGTGAGAGGGACCAACAACAGCTGTGAGAGGACCAACAACAGCTGTGAGAGGACCAACAACAACTGTGAGGGACCAACAACAACTGTGAGGGACCAACAACAGCTGTGAGAGGACCAACAACAACTGTGAGGGACCAACAACAACTGTGAGAGGACCAACAACAGCTGTGAGAGGACCAACAACAACTGTGAGAGGGACCAACAACTGTGAGAGGGACCAACAACAACTGTGAGGGACCAACAACAGCTGTGAGAGGGACCAACAACAACTGTGAGGGACCAACAACAGCTGTGAGAGGGACCAACAACAGCTGTGAGAGGGACCAACAACAGCTGTGAGAGGGACCAACAACAACTGTGAGAGGGACCAACAACAACTGTGAGAGGGACCAACAACAGCTGTGAGGGACCAACAACAACTGTGAGAGGACCAACAACAGCTGTGAGAGGGACCAACAACAGCTGTGAGAGGGACCAACAACAGCTGAGAGGGACCAACAACAGCTGTGAGAGGACCAACAACAGCTGTGAGAGGGACCAACAACAACTGTGAGGGACCATCAACAACTGTGAGAGGGACCAACAACAGCTGTGAGAGGACCAACAACAACTGTGAGAGGACCAACAACAGCTGTGAGAGGACCAACAACAGCTGTGAGAGGGACCAACAACAACTGTGAGGGACCATCAACAACTGTGAGAGAGACCAACAACAGCTGTGAGAGGACCAACAACAACTGTGAGGGACCAACAACAACTGTGAGGGACCAACAACAACTGTGAGGGACCAACAACAACTGTGAGGGACCAACAACAACTGTGAGGGACCAACAACAACTGTGAGGGA
>NC_059590.1:22919704-22949704 GCF_020424385.1 Procambarus clarkii
AACACTGAGTACCTTGATGTCTTTCATGGAATATAGGTAATCAAGAAAATGTTGTCATTAATATCGATCAATATCACATTAGCCAGACAGGTTAGGTGGACGGACTGACGGACTGACGGACTGACGGGCGGACGGACGGACGGACGGACGGACAGGCGGACGGACGGACGGACGGACGAGCGGCCGGCCGGACGGACGGACGGACTGACGGGCGGACGGACGGACGGACGGACGGACAGGCGGCCGGTCAAGGCCATATAATAACACCGGCCACAATTTATTCCTACAAATAAGAGGAGCAAATTGTGAGGCAGGAAGTTGTGTCCCCAGCAACACGTGCACACATCCCTTGGTGTGTGTACACACTCCATGTGTACCTTTACTGAGCACACCTCCTTATTAGTGTGTGTGTGGGTGTACTCGTCTAGTTGTGCTGGCGGGGGTTGAGCTCTGGCTCTTTGGTCCCGCCTCTCAACCGTCAATCAACAGGTGTACAGGTTCCTGAGCCTATTGGGCTCTATCATATCTACATTATAAACTGTGTATGGAGTCAGCCTCCACCACATCACTGCCTAATGCATTCCACCTGTTAACTACTCTGACACTGAAAAAGTTCTTTCTAACGTCTCTGTGGCTCATGTGGGTACTAAGTTTCCACCTGTGTCCCCTAGTTCGCGTCCCACCAGTGTTGAATAGTTTATCCTTGTTTACCCGGTCGATTCCTTTGAGAATTTTGTAGGCAGTGATCATGTCTCCCCTTACTCTTCTGTCTTCTAGTGTCGTGAGGCGCATTTCCCGCAGCCTTTCCTCGTAACTCATGCCTCTTAGTTCTGGGACTAGTCTAGTGGCATACCTCTGAACTTTTTCCAGCTTCGTCTTGTGCTTGATAAGGTACGGGCTCCATGCTGGGGCTGCATACTCCAGGATTGGTCTTACATATGTGGTGTACAAGATTCTGAATGATTCCTTACACAGGTTCCTGAAGGCTGTTCTGATGTTAGCCAGCGTTGCATACGCCGCTGATGTAATTCTTTTTATGTGGGCTTCAGGAGACAGGTTTGGTGTGATATCAACTCCTAGATCTTTCTCTCTGTCCGTTTCATTAAGTACTTCATCTCCTATTCTGTATCCTGTGTGTGTGTGTGTGTGTGTGTGTGTGTGTGTGTGTGTGTGTGTGTGTGTGTGTGTGTGTGTGTGTGTGTGTGTGTGTGTGTGTGTGTGTGTGTGTGTGTGTGTGTGTGTGTGTGTGTGTGTGTGTGTGTGTGTGTGTGTGTGTGTGTGTGTGTGTGTGTGTGTGTGTGTGTGTGTGTGTGTGTGTGTGTGTGTGTGTGTGTGTGTGTGTGTGTGTGTGTGTGTGTGTGTGTGGTGTGTGTGTGTGTGTGTGTGTGTGTGTGTGTGTGTGTGTGTGTGTGTGTGTGTGTGTGTGTGTGTGTGTGGAGTGTGAGTGTGAGTGTGTGTGTGTGTGTGTGTGTGTGTGTGTGTGTGTGTGTGTGTGTGAGAGAGAGAGGGGCGGGGGAGAGGAAGGTTGAGGCAATAAAAGCTATATATGGTGTGGAACAAGTGTGGAGTGCAGTGTTGGTGAGGGAGGCTACAGGTGTGCTTCCATATATGCCGCCGTCACACTCCCGCGCAGGGATCATGCGCTCTCTACACACTTACACATCAATGATAAGTTTCCAACGTCACTTAACACTTAACGTCACTGTATAATGCAGAGCAAGAAGTAATCAATTATAAGTGACATTTGGTTCAAACACTTAAACCATAAAGAAAACGTCGCTTCTGGCAAGTATTTAATGAGGCGCTCTGCTTTAACCGGAGATAAACCTTGGTAAACCAACACCTGACAACTGAACCTTATCTTCACCCTCTTCTAAGACTGGTTTACCAACTACACCTCAAGGTGGTCACTCATTACCTCTCTCTCTCTCTCTCTCTGTCTCTGTCTCTCTCTCTCTCTCTCTCACACACACACACACACACACACACACACACACACACACACACACACACACACACACACACACACACACACACTCACACACTCACACACACAAGGGGCACACGCACAAGGGGACACAGGTGGAAACTGAGTACCCACATGAGCCACAGAGACGTTAGAAAGAACTTTTTCAGTGTCAGAGTAGTTAACAGGTGGAATGCATTAGGCAGTGATGTGGTGGAGGCTGACTCCATACACAGTTTCAAGTGTAGATATGATAGAGCCCAATAGGCTCAGGAACCTGTACACCAGTTGATTGACGGTTGAGAGACGGGACCAAAGAGCCAGAGCTCAACCCCCGCAAGCACAATTAGGTGAGTACACACACTGAAGGACTGCCAGTGTGGCCAAGGCCGCGCCAAGAATGAAGGACTGCCAGTGTGGCCAAGGCCGCGCCAAGAATGACTGAAGGACTGCCAGTGTGGCCAAGGCCGCGCCAAGAATGAAGGACTGCCAGTGTGGCCAAGGCCGCGCCAAGAATGAAGGACTGCCAGTGTGGCCAAGGCCGCGCCAAGAATGAAGGACTGCCAGTGTGGCCAAGGCCGCGCAAAGAATGCCAGCACTAAAGTCAGAGGAATTCGTCTCATGAGGAACATAACAACGCACATTAACCGAGGCAAAAGTTACATATTAACAATGTTAAATATTGTAAGCCGCCTGACAGCTGAGTGGACAGCGCTTCGGATTCGTAGTCCAGAGGTTCCGGGTTCGATCCCCGGTGGAGGCGGAGACAAATGGCCAAAATGTTTCTTTCGCCCTGATGCCCCATGTTACCTAGCAGTAAAATAGGTACCTGGGTGTTAGTCAGCTGGTGTTAGTCAGCTGTCAGGGGCTGCTTCCTGAGGGTGGAGGCCTGGTCGAGGACCGGGCCGCGGGGACGCTAAGCCCCGAAATCATCTCAAGATAACCTCAAGAAAGATCGTGGCCGACCGTGGAAGAATGCAGTCATGACTTCCGTCATCACTACACAGGACAATAGTGACTTCTCAACCCCACACACACACACACACACATACACACACACACTCACACACTCACACACACACACACTCACACACACACACACACACACACACACACACACACACACACACACACACACACACACACACACACACACACACACACACACACACACACTCACACACACTCACACACACACACACACACACACACACACACACACACACACACACACTCACACACACACACACACACTCACACACACTCACACACACACACTCACACACACACACACACACACACACACACACACTCACACACACACACACACACACACACACACACACACACACCACACACACACACACACACACACACTCACACACACTCACACACACACACACACACACACACACACACACACACACACACACACACTCACTCACACACTCACACACTCACACACACACGAGAATAGCCTTGATAATTTGGAGAACCCGATACCTGATATTATCTTCCTAGGTGACTTCAACTTGCCTAGTCTCAGGTGGAAAATAGCAACCAATAATATTATACCAGGAAATCTATCAGGATCTAACCAACCACAGATTAGAGAACTACTTAGATTCTTTGACAAATTTTCACACAATCAGCAGATATCGGAGCCAACGAGAAATGAAAATATTTTAGATCTTGTCTGTACGAACAATGAAGACATTATCAGAGACATTACGATATCAGATACCACATACTCAGATCACAAGCTCATTGAAGTGTAAACGACCATCAATACTCAGAATAGACCAAAAACGTTGATAAAGCGAGAGGGGCTATTCAGTAAATTCAATTTTAATAATAAAAGGATAGACTGGGAGATAATAAACAGGGAACTTACAAACATTCCATGGGAAACTGCTCTAAGTGATACAAGTCCTACAGAAGGAACAGAAAAACTGACTTCGGAAGCGTATCAAGTCTGTCTGAAACATGTTCCTTTGAGGAAAGCCAGAAAGATATCCAACATAGAAAGAGAACGCAGACGACACTATAAACGTAGGAAAAAAATAACGGAACTGCTTATGCAGACACGAATTTCCAGTCAAAGAAGGAATAATTTAAATAGGGAGATTGAAGAAATCGAGCGGAAATTTAAACACTCATATGAAACTGAAGAAAGGCAGTTAGAACAGAAAGCAATTCAAGAAATAAAGAAAAATCCAAAATATTTCTTCACATATGCGAAATCAAAAGCAAAAACCACTGCAAGTATTGGACCGATTCGTAGAAGTGAAGGTTCATACACAGAGGATGACAAAGAAATTAGAGAAATTCTAAAAAAGCAGTATGAGGACATGTTTAGCACTCCAATAAACAACATGAAAGTGGAAGATCCAGACAATTTCTTTATGCGGGATATTCAAACCCCTGTAAATATAACTGATATCAACACGAGCCCACTAAATTTTGAAAGAGAAATTAAAAACATGCCTATGCACTCGGCCCCAGACTCATGGAATTCAATATTTATAAAGAAATGCAAAGTGCCGGTAGCACAGGCACTCAGTATAGTGTGGAGGAAGAGCTTGGACACAGGGGAGATTCCAGATGCACTTAAAGTTGCAGACATAGCCCCTCTACACAAGGGAGGGAGCAAAGCATTGGCAAAGAATTATAGACCAGTTGCACTAACATCGCACATCATAAAAGTATTTGATAGAGTGATTAGGAGTCAGGTCACCAATTTCATGGAGACCAATGACCTTCACAACCCAGGCCAACATGGATTTCGAGCGGGAAGATCGTGCCTCTCACAGCTACTTGAGCACTACGACAAAGTCACTGAAGCATTAGAAGAAAAACAGAATGATGATGTGATATACACGGACTTCGCAAAGGCTTTCGATAAATGTGACCATGGCGTGATAGTACACAAAATGAAGTCAATGGGAATAACCGGTAAAGTAGGACGCTGGATACTCAGTTTTCTGTTGTTACGGTGCCCTCTCCTATTTCATTTCGTTTGCCGGCTTAAAGAGTCATATCAGCTCTCCCTACTGATTCTCTGAGGTTCAGGGAGTCTATTGATATATGTGGCGACCAGACCGGCTGCCAGTTAAGGGAAGGAAGTTATATTATAAGTTGTAAATAAAGGAAAATTGGCGCCTTGTTATAAAATGAAACAGTATCCCCTATGGCAGATATGACCTTTTGGAAGGGACATTAGCCGATCGCGGATTGGCCGACGTGGGTCGCGGGCGACAAATCAGGGCCCGCCATGACGTCACCGAGTGCCCCGGGCGGCGCCAACGTCAGAGTTGTTCTGACCTTGGAAGCGACAGGACGCGCCTCGGTCTGCTCTCAAGGATTGGAGGCTCTGCAAGCCTTGTTCAGTGGATTGAGCTGGCCATCGCAGCCCATCATAGTTATTGGAGACCCTGCGTTTCTGGGAAGCAAAAGAGGAACCAAGTTCAGTGAGCAGAGAAGTGCCAAACTTGGAAAATAGTCGGCGACGACGCTGGGCGGCGCCGCTGGCTGGACGTTGAGGTCTGGAAGGTGGGCGGGCAGGCCTAGCTGTGACTGGGGTCACATCCACTGAGAATCTTGGAAGGACGACACCGTGCCTAGGACAAGGAGCAACGCCTTGTGGGAGAGGCGAGTGTGGGGAAAATAGTGATTAGCTCAGCGCCCATCGATGAACCAGGATTGGGGCAGCTGAATCTCAGGGATTGGAACGGCGACGACGCGAAGGCTCCACGACACCTGAGGACCTGTGGAACGTCCTGGATCGTCAAGGATCGACCCAAGGAAGCGTGGGAACCTCACACCATCGAGGGACAGGCGTCGTGAGCCAGGAATGTAAGGTAGATCATTTTCCCTCCCATTACCCCTTGTATGAGTAGGCTAGTTAGGCCACAATATTTACTTGTGTATGTGGCAGCAAGACTTTATTACTTTAATAGTAGAATAGGCTGCAAGGCAGCTTGAGTCCAGGACTGTCAGAGAGGACAGTGTGTATGGATGGCAGGACAGTGAAGAAGAGGCGCCGACGTGGTGAAGAGGCCCTCCTGTGAGAGTGTGAGACTCCTGTCTTCCTGCCCAGTTGAAGGAGTGTTGGAGGTCGTGGAAGAAGAGGCTGACGATCTCCAGACTCATTATCCATATTTCCATATTCATGTATTACTTGTGATTGTGTGTGTGTGTTCATGTAATTTGCATCAGTAAATCCACACATTTTATTACTGTGTTTGAGTGTGCCTCCATTTATGATATTTCTCTATGAGCATACATTTCTGGCTACAAACAATATATAATACACCCACTGAACTGCATTGCTGGGGTGCAGATATAATAACCCAGCTGGCGACCTTGCTAAGAGGAAGATAGAGAAGACAGGCGGGAAAGGAGTTCCTGCAACCTTTTTTTTGTCTGGCAGGCAAGACTCAGGGAGGTTATGGTTATAGGTCAGCCTGAGTCTTCCTTCACTCCCCCACGGGTCTAGGCCGGAACTGTTAACAGCAGTTTCCCCGTGTTTGACTGAAGGGCTTCCAGGGTGAATCAGTGGCACCCCTTTGTGGTGGAAGCAAAGACCTGCGGAGGTGGGCATTGTTGGTCCTCTCTTGTGTGACCAAGGAGACTCCGGTCAATCCAGGGAGTCGGAGGGGCTGAGTATTTGGGCCTTTTGAGCCCCTAGCAGTTAAGTGTTAGCAGAGCCCCGGAGCACCCACCCCCACGTGACAAGAGAACTGGCGACCTCGCCAGGATTCGAACCCCAGTAGCCAAGAACTGGGAACTTTGCCAGGAAGCGTGGATCAAGCTACAGTGTGGACCAAATTTCAAGACAAGTGTTGCCAGGGTACTAATACAGTGTGGCCAGTGAATTCGGTGGTACTGTTACTCAACCAGCTAAGGGACTGAAACGGTGAAATTAGTGCCTACTAACTTGTCTGTGCTGTCGTGTATGCTTGATGATATAGAGATGGAGGAAGACAAAGTAAAGAAATTTATTGACACAAGGGACGAGAGAATTTTGGAAGAGTGTACCAAGGCCCAGCTCCAACAAGTGGCAAACCACTTTGGGATCAGGTTGAGGACGACTAAGGTAGCGGAGCGAAGGATAGAGATCATGGCACAGCTCACAGCTCGAGAGGAAGCGACGGGAGAGGAGCCATCTCAAGAGGAGCCGTCCCGAGGAGAGCCGTCGCAAGGTGAACCGTCCCGACTAGGGCCTCCCCAAGCGCCTACCAGTGTGGAGAGAATTCACAGTGAACATGGGAGCAGTGGAAGGTCCAGCTGTAGTAAGAGGAACCTGCAACTGGAAATAATGAAGATGCAACTGGAAGCCCAGCTGCGACGAGAGGAGAGAGAAGCGCAAATGCAGCGAGAGGAGCGAGAAGCTCGGCTGCAGCGAGAAGAAGGAGAGAGACAACTGCGACTGGAGGAGATAAAGGCAAAGAAAGAAGTCAAATTGCGTCGCGTTGAACGTGGTCTGCCCTCACTACCTGCACGGCGGGATGACCTCAAGGTAAGGGAACGTGACTTACCTACGTTCGAACCACAAGAAGCTGAGGCGTTCTTCGAACACTTTGAACGGATAGCGACTCTGAAGGAGTGGCCGGAAGATGATTGGGCTGCTCTGGTCCAGGGCAGATTGACTGGTGAGGCCCGGGAAGCCTATAACATGCTGGACCTAGAGGAGTGTACTAGTTATGACGCGATTAAGAATGCGGTTCTCCACTCATTCCGGCTGACTCCGGAGATGTACCGGAAGCGGTCCAGAGAGTGTACAAGAGCGTCGGGAAAGACTTACGCCGAGACCGCCAGGGATATGGAACGGAAATTCCTACGATGGTTGAAGGCGGAGGAAGCGGAGTCGGTGGATGATATCAAACGACTGATAGTGATGGAGAAGTTTATGTCAGTGCTCCATCCTGAGTTGCGAGTAAGGTTGAGAGAAGCAGGTATTAAGGACCTGAAGGCTGCAGCGGATCGAGCCGACATGCTGGAGGAGGCACTACATATCAGGAGGGAGGGGCCGCCCAGACACTCGCCTTACCCCAGGTCGGGAGGGAACCTTAGGAGTTCAGGAGGAGCGAGGATGGATGGGGACTCTCCCAAGAGTAGTGTGCCCAATGAGGTAACCCAGTTCAAGAGCTCAAGAGACGCGGGGAGGAAGCCCCAAGCTGTGAGCAGTGGACCTAGCTCGGGAGCAAGTGCTGCAGTCCCGGACACGACGACAGGGAGTCCAAGGAGGACCCAGGGGACGTCTGCAAGTGGTACCGCCAGAGTGACTAGCGAGTGGCCGCCCAGGGGAGGCAGCCGATGCTTCAACTGTGGTGTGAGAGGACATTATGCCCGCGAGTGTGAGGAGCACCAAAGGAATGTAGGATTAATGTTAGAAGAGGAGAGAGTGTTTGTTCACACCCCATATTATAGTGGACCCAACGTGAATAGTTGGGAAATGAAGTTGGGTGAACATCCCTTCGTTTTCGGGGCCAACGTGAAGTTTGGAAAGTCAGACCCAGTGGAGGTTGCCGTGCTTCGAGATACGGGTGCTGACATAAGTATGGTGACCAGGAGTATTCTCCCCAAGGAATTTAATGATTCACCTGTGGGAGTGGTGAGGATACGCAGTGTGGGGGAGGAATACAGGTTGCCACTTCACGAAGTACAGCTGATTGCCGACTGCGGAGTCGAGAAAGCTATAGTAGCTGTAGCCCCTAAGTTACCCCTAGAGCATGTACAGATGGTGCTGGGTAATGACCTCGGAGGAGGCAGGATACAACCCGATTGGGCCAGGAGTGCCTATGTTGCAAGCAGCAGTACAACCCTGCCAGGTGAGGTATCGGTCGTTCCAGATGGTGGTGAGGAAGCCGACTTCGCCAGGGAAAACGTCGCCAGAGACGACGACAACGAGGGCGAAAGTGCAGAGAGGTCATCGGAGGTTGTGGAAAACCCCGACGGGGACCTCCGACTAAGCCTGATGATGCGTGTGGAGGAGTGGCGAGGAGCAGCTGTACAAACGCCTGGGGCGGTGAAGAGGCTGCAGACCGCACTCCCTCCATACAGAAGCGTGAATAAAGTAAGCTCAGTGGATGAGCGAACGGCAGTGAGGGGCAGAGTGGAGGAGCCACGACGCAAGGCACCCTATGCCGGCCAGATGAATAGTGGTAGGTGCAAGATGAACCACCGTGGTGAGGTGAGCCACAGGGAGGTGGATGAGCCCAAACACGAGCCGAAGAAGACGTCTGCAGGGAAGAGAATCTCATGGAGGAGTGAAGATGTTCGTCGGGGACGAAGGAGCGAGTGGTGTAGGAAGGGCAATACGAAGAAAGCAGGGAATAGGTACACCCAGGGTAGGCGCCAGCCTAACCAGAGGGGCATTGGGCCATCGCAAAAGCCTAGTGTGGAAGAGAGGAAGCTGCTGGATGGAGTACAGGTTACAAGTGCCACTGTGAGGAGACAACGCACCTACGGGAGAAGAGGAACCGAGAAGAGAGAAGATTGGCGAAGAGATCATGAGAGGAAACATGGAGTACCTGTAGGACGCAGTGGAAATGCAAGACTATCTCGGAGTGCACTACGCGGTGGAGGCGCCGCATGCACTGAATCTTACAGTGGTAACGAGCCGTGGGAGTACACTCGTAGCCACGGAGAGGGGATTTCTTGTAGGTGTTCAGGGAACACCCATCACACCCGGTACTATGCGAGGTGGAGATACAATGAGGCAAGTGACTGGCAAGGTGGTACGAGCCACGTCACCAACTGGAGGAATGACACTTCAGGAACGGAGGGAGCAAGAGTATAGATTGCCCTCTTGAGTGCTGCTCTTCCGATATGACTCTTATTTTAAGGGGAGGGGTATGTTACGGTGCCCTCTCCTATTTCTTTCGTTTGCCGGCTTAAGGAGTCATATCAGCTCTCCCTACTGATTCTCTGAGGTTCAGGGAGTCTATTGATATATGTGGCGACCAGACCGGCTGCCAGTTAAGGGAAGGAAGTTATATTATAAGTTGTAAATAAAGGAAAATTGGCGCCCTGTTATAAAATGAAACAGTATCACCTATGGCAGATATGACCTTTTGGAAGGGACATTAGCCGATCGCGGATTGGCCGACGTGGGTCGCGGGCGACAAATCAGGGCCCGCCATGACGTCACCGAGTGCCCCGGGTGGCGCCAACGTCAGAGTTGTTCTGACCTTGGAAGCGACAGGACGCGCCTCGGCCTGCTCTCAAGGATTGGAGGCTCTGCAAGCCTTGTTCAGTGGATTGAGCTGGCCATCGCAGCCCATCATAGTTATTGGAGACCCTGCGCTTCTGGGAAGCAAAAGAGGAACCAAGTTCAGTGAGCAGAGAAGTGCCAAACTTGGAAAATAGTCGGCGACGACGCTGGGCGGCGCCGCTGGCTGGACGTTGAGGTCTGGAAGGTGGGCGGGCAGGCCTAGCTGTGACTGGGGTCACATCCACTGAGAATCTTGGAAGGACGACACCGTGCCTAGGACAAGGAGCGACGCCCTGTGGGAGAGGCGAGTGTGGGGAAAATAGTGATTAGCTCAGCGCCCATCGATGAACCAGGATTGGGGCAGCTGAATCTCAGGGATTGGAACGGCGACGACGCGAAGGCTTCACGACACCTGAGGACCTGTGGAACGCCCTGGATCGTCGAGGATCGACCCAAGGAAGCGTGGGAACCTCACACCATCGAGGGACAGGCGTCGTGAGCCAGGAGTGTAAGGTAGATCATTTTTCCCTCCCATTACCCCTTGTATGAGTAGGCTAGTTAGGCCACAATATTTACTCGTGTATGTGGCAACAAGACTTTATTACTTTAATAGTAGAATAGGCTGCAAAGCAGCTTGTGTCCAGGACTGTCAGAGAGGACAGTGTGTATGGATGGCAGGACAGTGAAGAAGAGGTGCCGACGTGGTGAAGAGGCCCTCCTGTGAGAGTGTGAGACTCCTGTCTTCCTGCCCAGTTGAAGGAGAGTTGGAGGTCGTGGAAGAAGAGGCTGACGATCTCCAGACTCATCATCCATATTCCATATTCATGTATTACTTGTGATTGTGTGTGTGTGTTCATGTAATTTGCGTCAGTAAATCCACACATTTTATTACTGTGTTTGAGTGTGCCTCCATTTGTGATTTTCTCTATGAGCATACATTTCTGGCTACAAACGATATATGATACACCCACTGAACTGCATTGCTGGGGTGCAGATATAATAACCCAGCTGGCGACCTTGCTAAGAGGAAGATAGAGAAGACAGGCGGGAAAGGAGTTCCTGCAACCTTTTTTTTTGTCTGGCAGGCAAGACTCAGGGAGGTTATGGTTATAGGTAAGCCTGAGTCTTCCTTCACTCCCCCACGGGTCTAGGCCGGAACTGTTAACAGCAGTTTCCCCGTGGTTGACTGAAGGGCTTCCAGGGTGAATCAGTGGCACCCCTTTGTGGTGGAAGCAAAGACCTGCGGAGGTGGGCATTGTTGGTCCTATCTTGTGTGACCAAGGAGACTCCGGTGAATCCAGGGAGTCGGAGGGGCTGAGTATTTGGGCCCTTTGAGCCCCTAGCAGCCGAGTGTTAGCAGAGCCCCGGACCGCCCACCCCCACGTGACAACCCATAGTAGGAAAACAGCATGTAAAGGATTTGGGAATAATAATGTCTGACGACCTAACGTTTAAGGAGCATAACCAAGCAAATATTGCGACAGCCAGAAAAATGATAGGATGGATTACGAGAACTTTCAAATCCAGGGATCCCACCACAATGGTTGTACTCTTCAAGTCACTTGTGTTGTCCCGTCTTGAGTACTGCTCAGTACTCACTTCCCCCTTCAGAGCAAGAGAGACTGCTGAAATAGAGGAATACAGAGAACATATACGGCACGCATAGACGAGATAAAGCACCTAAATTATTGGGATCGTCTCAAAGCCCTCCAAATGTACTCACTAGAAAGAAGACGAGAGAGATATCAAATAATATACACCTGGAAGATACTGGAGGGCCAAGTACCAAATCTACACAGTAAAATAACAACGTACTGGAGTGAACGACATGGAAGAAAATGTAGAATAGAACCAGTGAAGAGCAGAGGTGCCATAGGCACAATCAGAGAACACTGTATAAACATCAGAGGTCCGCGGTTGTTCAACGTCCTCCCAGCGAGCATAAGAAATATTGCCGGAACAACCGTGGACATTTTCAAGAGGAAACTAGATTTATTCCTCCAAGGAGTGCCGGACCAACTGGGCTGTGGTGGGTATGTGGGCCTGCGGGCCGCTCCAAACAATAGCCTGGTGGACCAAACTCTCACAAGTCGAGCCTGGCCTCGGGCCGGGCTTGGGGAGTAGAAGAACTCCCAGAACCCCATCAACCAGGTAACCAGGTATCACACACACACACACACACACACACACACACACACACACACACACACACACACACACACACACACACACACACACACACACACACCCACACACACCCACACACACACACACACACAGAGCAGAGAGTTACGGTGAGGGGTGAGACCTCCGATTGGCGTGAAGTCACCAGTGGAGTCCCACAGGGCTCTGTACTCGGTCCTATCTTGTTTCTGATATATGTAAATGATCTCCCGGAGGGTATCGATTCATTTCTCTCAATGTTTGCGGACGATGCCAAAATTATGAGAAGGATTAAAACAGAAGAGGACTGTTTGAGGCTTCAAGAAGACCTAGACAAGCTGAAGGAATGGTCGAACAAATGGTTGTTAGAGTTTAACCCAACCAAATGTAATGTAATGAAGATAGGTGTAGGGAGCAGGAGGCCAGATACAAGGTATCGTCTAGGAGAGGAAATTCTTCAGGAGTCAGAGAAGGAAAAAGACTTGGGGGTTGATATCACGCCAGACCTGTCTCCTGCAGCACATATCAAGCGGATAACATCAGCGGCATATGCCAGGCTGGCCAACATACGAACGGCATTCAGAAACTTGTGTAAAGAATCATTCAGAACTTTGTATACCACATATGTCAGGCCAATTCTGGAGTATGCAGCCCCAGCATGGAGTCCATATCTAGTCAAGGATAAGACTAAACTGGAAAAGGTTCAAAGGTTTGCCACCAGACTAGTACCCGAGCTGAGAGGTATGAGCTACGAGGAGAGACTACGGGAATTAAACCTCACTTCGCTGGAAGACAGAAGAGTTAGGGGGGACATGATCACCACATTCAAGATTCTGAAGGGAATTGATAGGGTAGATAAAGACAGTCTATTTAACACAAGGGGAACACGCACAAGGGGACACAGGTGGAAACTGAGTGCCCAAATGAGCCACAGAGATATTAGAAAGAACTTTTTTAGTGTCAGAGTGGTTGACAAATGGAATGCATTAGGGGGTGATGTGGTGGAGGCTCACTCCATACACAGTTTCAAGTGTAGATATGACAGAGCCCGATAGGCTCAGGAATCTGTACACCTGTTGATTGACGGTTGAGAGGCGGGACCAAAGAGCCAGAGCTCAACCCCCGCAAACACAACTAGGTGAGTACAACTAGGTGAGTACACACACACACACACACACACACACACACACACACACACACAGCGGGACCAAGGAGCCAGAGCTCAACCCCAGCAAGCACAAACAGGGGAATACATACCCACAGTATACATAGCCAAGCAGGAAGCAATTTATATCTACACAATAAGATCTGTTTGTGGCAGGTTGGAGGTCCGAGGCTTAGGGCTAGCCTCACCCAACCTTCACACGTCAAGCATGAGCGGTTGGGCAGTGTTAAGGGTCAGTCCGGGGGAATGGGAGGGGGGGGGGGAAGGGGAGCCACACCTGCAGGGGGGCACCAGGGGAGCCACACCTGCAGGGGGGCACCAGGGGAGCCACACCTGCAGGGGGCACCAGGGAAGCCACACCTGCAGGGAGCACCAGGGGAGCCACACCTGCAGGGTGCACCAGGGGAGCCACACCTGCAGGGGACACCAGGGGAGCCACACCTGCAGGGGACACCAGGGGAGTCACACCTGCAGGGGACACCAGGGGAGCCACACCTGCAGGGTGCACCAGGGGAGCCACACCTGCAGGGGGCACCAGGGGAGCCACACCTGCAGGGGACACCAGGGGAGCCACACCTGCAGGGGACACCAGGGGAGTCACACCTGCAGGGGACACCAGGGGAGTCACACCTGCAGGGGGGCACCAGGGGAGCCACACCTGCAGGGGGCACCAGGGGAGCCACACCTGCAGGGGACACCAGGGGAGCCACACCTGCAGGGGACACCAGGGGAGTCACACCTGCAGGGGGCACCAGGGGAGTCACACCTGCAGGGGGGCACCAGGGGAGCCACACCTGCAGGGGGCACCAGGGGAGCCACACCTGCAGGGGGCACCAGGGGAGCCACACCTGCAGGGGGCACCAGGGGAGCCACACCTGCAGGGGGGCACCAGGGGAGCCACACCTGCAGGGGGCACCAGGGGAGCCACACCTACAGGGGGCACCAGGGGAGCCACACCTGCAGGGGGCACCAGAGGAGCCACACCTGCAGGGGGCACCAGGGGAGCCACACCTGCAGGGGGCACCAGAGGAGCCACACCTGCAGGGGGGCACCAGGGGAGCCACACCTGCAGGGGGGCACCAGAGTTGCCACACCTGCAGGGGGCACCAGGAGAGCCACACCTGCAAGGGGGCACCAGGGGAGCCACACCTGCAGGGGGCACCAGGGGGGCCACACCTGCAGGGGGCACCAGGGGAGCCACACCTGCAGGGGGCACCAGGGGAGCCACACCTGCCATAAACGCCCAAGAAGGAAAGGTCAACGTTGTAGTCTGACACGGTGTGGCTCTGGTCCCTGCCACACCCCACCACCAGTGTGGCTCTGGTCCCTGCCACACCCCACCACCAGTGTGGCTCTGGTCCCTGCCACACCCCACCACCAGTGTGGCTCTGGTCCCTGCCACACCCCACCACCAGTGTGGCTCTGGCCCCTGCCACACCCCACCACCAGTGTGGCTCTGGTCCCTGCCACACCCCACCACCACCAGTGTGGCTCTGGTCCCTGCCACACCCCACCACCACCAGTGTGGCTCTGGCCCCTGCCACACCCCACCACCAGTGTGGCTCTGGTCCCTGCCACACCCCACCACCACCAGTGTGGCTCTGGCCCCTGCCACACCCCACCACCAGTGTGGCTCTGGTCCCTGCCACACCCCACCACCACCAGTGTGGCTCTGGCCCCTGCCACACCCCACCACCAGTGTGGCTCTGGTCCCTGCCACACCCCACCACCACCAGTGTGGCTCTGGCCCCTGCCACACCCCACCACCAGTGTGGCTCTGGTCCCTGCCACACCCCACCACCAGTGTGGCTCTGGTCCCTGCCACACCCCACCACCACCAGTGTGGCTCTGGTCCCTGCCACACCCCACCACCACCAGTGTGGCTCTGGCCCCTACCACACCCCACCACCAGTGTGGCTCTGGTCCCTGCCACACCCCACCACCAGTGTGGCTCTGGTCCCTGTGAGAAACACGGCCACCACTCACCAGGGGTATCAGCTTCACACACTACTTGTGCCTTATATGGAGGTAATCTAACCTGCTCCGCCAACCATTTGATCACCATACACGGCCAAGCTATTGTTATGGCGGGAGGTGAGGCGTCGTAGCGGGCGGTGAGGCGTGGTAGCGGGCGGTGAGGCGTCGTAGCGGGCGGTGAGGCGTCGTAGCGGGCGGTGAGGCGTCGTAGCGGGAGGTGAGGCGTGGTAGCGGGAGGTGAGGCGTGGTAGCGGGCGGTGAGGCGTCGTAGCGGGCGGTGAGGCGTCGTAGCGGGCGGTGAGGCGTCGTAGCAGGCGGTGAGGCGTCGTAGCAGGCGGTGAGGCGTGGTAGCGGGAGGTGAGGCGTGGTAGCGGGCGGTGAGGCGTCGTAGCAGGCGGTGAGGCGTGGTAGCGGGCGGTGAGGCGTCGTAGCAGGCGGTGAGGCGTGGTAGCGGGAGGTGAGGCGTGGTAGCGGGCGGTGAGGCGTCGTAGCAGGCGGTGAGGCGTGGTAGCGGGCGGTGAGGCGTCGTAGCAGGCGGTGAGGCGTGGTAGCGGGCGGTGAGGCGTCGTAGCAGGCGGTGAGGCGTGGTAGCGGGAGGTGAGGCGTGGTAGCGGGCGGTGAGGCGTGGTAGCGGGCGGTGAGGCGTCGTAGCGGGCGGTGAGGCGTGGTAGCGGGCGGTGAGGCGTCGTAGCAGGCGGTGAGGCGTGGTAGCGGGCGGTGAGGCGTCGTAGCAGGCGGTGAGGCGTGGTAGCGGGCGGTGAGGCGTCGTAGCAGGCGGTGAGGCGTGGTAGCGGGAGGTGAGGCGTGGTAGCGGGCGGTGAGGCGTGGTAGCGGGCGGTGAGGCGTCGTAGCGGGCGGTGAGGCGTGGTAGCGGGAGGTGAGGCGTCGTAGCAGGCGGTGAGGCGTCGTAGCGGGAGGTGAGGCGTCGTAGCGGGCGGTGAGGCGTGGTAGCGGGAGGTGAGGCGTCGTAGCGGGCGGTGAGGCGTCGTAGCGGGAGGTGAGGCGTCGTAGCAGGCGGTGAGGCGTGGTAGCGGGAGGTGAGGCGTGGTAGCGGGCGGTGAGGCGTGGTAGCGGGCGGTGAGGCGTGGTAGCGGGAGGTGAGGCGTGGTAGCGGGAGGTGAGGCGTCGTAGCAGGCGGTGAGGCGTGGTAGCGGGCGGTGAGGCGTCGTAGCAGGCGGTGAGGCGTGGTAGCGGGAGGTGAGGCGTCGTAGCAGGCGGTGAGGCGTGGTAGCAGGCGGTGAGGCGTGGTAGCGGGAGGTGAGGCGTGGTAGCGGGAGGTGAGGCGTCGTAGCGGGAGGTGAGGCGTGGTAGCAGGCGGTGAGGCGTCGTAGCGGGAGGTGAGGCGTGGTAGCGGGAGGTGAGGCGTCGTAGCGGGCGGTGAGGCGTGGTAGCGGGCGGTGAGGCGTGGTAGCGGGAGGTGAGGCGTGGTAGCGGGAGGTGAGGCGTGGTAGCGGGAGGTGAGGCGTCGTAGCGGGCGGTGAGGCGTCGTAGCAGGCGGTGAGGCGTGGTAGCGGGAGGTGAGGCGTCGTAGCGGGCGGTGAGGCGTGGTAGCGGGCGGTGAGGCGTGGTAGCGGGAGGTGAGGCGTGGTAGCGGGAGGTGAGGCGTGGTAGCGGGAGGTGAGGCGTCGTAGCAGGCGGTGAGGCGTGGTAGCGGGCGGTGAGGCGTCGTAGCGGGAGGTGAGGCGTGGTAGCGGGAGGTGAGGCGTCGTAGCGGGAGGTGAGGCGTGGTAGCGGGAGGTGAGGCGTCGTAGCGGGAGGTGAGGCGTGGTAGCGGGAGGTGAGGCGTGGTAGCGGGAGGTGAGGCGTGGTAGCGGGAGGTGAGGCGTCGTAGCGGGAGGTGAGGCGTGGTAGCGGGAGGTGAGGCGTGGTAGCGGGCGGTGAGGCGTCGTAGCAGGCGGTGAGGCGTGGTAGCGGGAGGTGAGGCGTGGTAGCGGGAGGTGAGGCGTGGTAGCGGGAGGTGAGGCGTGGTAGCGGGAGGTGAGGCGTGGTAGCGGGAGGTGAGGCGTCGTAGCAGGCGGTGAGGCGTGGTAGCGGGCGGTGAGGCGTCGTAGCGGGAGGTGAGGCGTGGTAGCGGGAGGTGAGGCGTCGTAGCGGGAGGTGAGGCGTGGTAGCGGGAGGTGAGGCGTCGTAGCGGGAGGTGAGGCGTGGTAGCAGGCGGTGAGGCGTCGTAGCGGGCGGTGAGGCGTGGTAGCGGGCGGTGAGGCGTGGTAGCGGGCGGTGAGGCGTCGTAGCAGGCGGTGAGGCGTGGTAGCGGGCGGTGAGGCGTCGTAGCAGGCGGTGAGGCGTCGTAGCGGGAGGTGAGGCGTCGTAGCAGGCGGTGAGGCGTCGTAGCGGGAGGTGAGGCGTCGTAGCAGGCGGTGAGGCGTCGTAGCGGGAGGTGAGGCGTCGTAGCATGACCGTCAGCGCCACCGCGACACCAGTGACCCACGGTGGGCGCCGCTACACCAGTGACCCACGGTGGGCGCCGCGACACCAGTGACCCACGGTGGGCGCCGCTACACCAGTGACCCACGGTGGGCGCCGCTACACCAGTGACCCACGGTGGGCGCCGCGTCACCAGTGACCCACGGTGGGCGCCGCGTCACCAGTGACCCACGGTGGGCGCCGCGTCACCAGTGACCCACGGTGGGCGCCGCTACACCAGTGACCCACGGTGGGCGCCGCTACACCAGTGACCCACGGTGGGCGCCGCTACACCAGTGACCCACGGTGGGCGCCGCTACACCAGTGACCCACGGTGGGCGCCGCTACACCAGTGACCCACGGTGGGCGCCGCTACACCAGTGACCCACGGTGGGCGCCGCTACACCAGTGACCCACGGTGGGCGCCGCGTCACCAGTGACCCACGGTGGGCGCCGCGTCACCAGTGACCCACGGTGGGCGCCGCTACACCAGTGACCCACGGTGGGCGCTGCTACACCAGTGACCCACGGTGGGCGCCGCTACACCAGTGACCCACGGTGGGCGCCGCTACACCAGTGACCCACGGTGGGCGCCGCTACACCAGTGACCCACGGTGGGCGCCGCGTCACCAGTGACCCACGGTGGGCGCCGCTACACCAGTGACCCACGGTGGGCGCCGCTACACCAGTGACCCACGGTGGGCGCCGCTACACCAGTGACCCACGGTGGGCGCCGCTACACCAGTGACCCACGGTGGGCGCCGCGTCACCAGTGACCCACGGTGGGCGCCGCGTCACCAGTGACCCACGGTGGGCGCCGCTACACCAGTGACCCACGGTGGGCGCCGCTACACCAGTGACCCACGGTGGGCGCCGCTACACCAGTGACCCACGGTGGGCGCCGCTACACCAGTGACCCACGGTGGGCGCCGCTACACCAGTGACCCACGGTGGGCGCCGCGACACCAGTGACCCACGGTGGGCGCCGCTACACCAGTGACCCACGGTGGGCGCCGCTACACCAGTGACCCACGGTGGGCGCCGCGACACCAGTGACCCACGGTGGGCGCCGCTACACCAGTGACCCACGGTGGGCGCCGCGACACCAGTGACCCACGGTGGGCGCCGCTACACCAGTGACCCACGGTGGGCGCCGCTACACCAGTGACCCACGGTGGGCGCCGCTACACCAGTGACCCACGGTGGGCGCCGCTACACCAGTGACCCACGGTGGGCGCCGCTACACCAGTGACCCACGGTGGGCGCCGCTACACCAGTGACCCACGGTGGGCGCCGCTACACCAGTGACCCACGGTGGGCGCCGCTACACCAGTGACCCACGGTGGGCGCCGCGTCACCAGTGACCCACGGTGGGCGCCGCGTCACCAGTGACCCACGGTGGGCGCCGCTACACCAGTGACCCACGGTGGGCGCCGCTACACCAGTGACCCACGGTGGGCGCCGCTACACCAGTGACCCACGGTGGGCGCCGCTACACCAGTGACCCACGGTGGGCGCCGCTACACCAGTGACCCACGGTGGGCGCCGCGTCACCAGTGACCCACGGTGGGCGCCGCTACACCAGTGACCCACGGTGGGCGCCGCTACACCAGTGACCCACGGTGGGCGCCGCTACACCAGTGACCCACGGTGGGCGCCGCGTCACCAGTGACCCACGGTGGGCGCCGCGTCACCAGTGACCCACGGTGGGCGCCGCGTCACCAGTGACCCACGGTGGGCGCCGCTACACCAGTGACCCACGGTGGGCGCCGCTACACTTGCCCCGGGGATTGGATCACTTCCTGCACCTCGTCAACATCCCCCACACTCCCGTCAGCCTCAATAATCTCACGTACCACCACAAAATCCTGGGAGTAGCACGGTGGACTCGAACCCGCGGCCTGTAGGTCCCCCTCACCACTACCTGCAGCTGGCACTGGACCTGACTTCATGTGGCTTGGTTGCTTCCCGTCTAGTTTTACTAACCCGGAAGGGAGTAATAAAGGCAGTAAAGTTACTATAAGGGAGCCTCTCGGCCGAGCGGACAGCACACTGTACTTGTGATCCTGTTGTCCCGGGTTCGATTTCAAGGGCCGACGAGAAACAATGGGCAGAGTTTCATTCACCCTATGCCCCTGTTACCTAGCAGTAATATAGGTACCTGGGAGTTAGTCAGCTGTCATGGGCTGCTTCCTGGGAGTGGAGGCCTGGTCGAGGACCGGGCCGCGGGGACACTAAAGCCCCGAAATCATCTCAAGATAACCCCTGACCGGTGCCTCTAATTACCCAAAGCTACCTAAATTTACTCAAAGCTTCCCAAAGCTTCCTAGCATTACGTAAGTAATGAAGAAATGTGATACATTTACTATATTGTTGGTGTTGAAGGTAGAACACGAAAAAAAACTCTTTTTACTCTGAAATAATATATATTTATAACGAAATTAGACGAAACTAAGTGGCGTGAGAGGCCATAGGAAGCCGACGATCCGAGCGACAATGTTGTGGAGCGACTTATCCAAGATGAACAAATTATTCAAGATATATTGTTGCCTAGAGGTTATATTAAGTTATGTTTGGATAGGTTAGGTCAGGATATGTTTGGGTAGGTTGGTTAGGTTAGGTAGGTACAGGTTAGGTAGATACAGGTTAGGTTAGGTAGATGCAGGTTAGGTTAGGTTAGGTACAGGTTACGTTAGTTAGGTTAGGTAGGTACAAGAGGCTCATACGCCAGCCATCATTGTCGCTTGGACCGTCGACTTCCTTTGGCGTCACCAGCTTCTTATTTTCGTCTAATTTCGTTATAAAATGATACTTTTTCAGAATAAAAAATATGTTTTTCATGTTCTACATTCACCACCAACATTACAATGAATAAATATATTATATTTATTCATTACTAACGTGATTGGGTAGCTTTGGGTAATTAGACGGACCCCCCCTGACTACCACTAACCTGGGTTTACCTCACATGTATACAACTAACCTGGGTTTACCTCACCTACCACTAACCTGGGTTTACCTCACCCGTCTAGCCTTAGGTAGTGCGGGTGTGGCCGAGCCAGACCTACAGGGTGGCCAAGCTTTGACCGGGAGGTTGTCTTGACAGCACTGTCAACTGTCTTAACGACAGAGTCCACTGACGGAGGAATACACCGAGTCATTGTCCCTTTTGGCATGTTGTGTCAAGGGAAGAATGATTTATGTGACGGTTAGACGCGTAAGGATACGAGAGATGACATTGACGAAGATAATCCCCAGCAGAACTGCATTGTGATAAGTTCACATTAACATACAGTAAAAGGCTTTTACCTTCAGGTTTCTCGTGTTCACTATAAAAGGCAGGAGACGCCCTCAACACGTTCTTCCAACTGCTGCCACCTCCACCAGTCTCTGGAGAGCAGCACTGTTTCTGACCTGCAGTGGGGACGGTGCTTAGTTCTTGTTATTGACGCGCGGACCGCCTCAATGGTTTCACTTACGTACAATGTTTTCAACATGTGAGCTAGTATCACGCACGCACACGCGCGCGCGGGCACACACACACACACACACACACACACACACACACACACACACACACACACACACACACACACACACACACACAGGGAGACCTGGGGAGCGAAGCTGGTAGACGTTATTGACAGGAATTTCCTAACACAGCATGTGAAAGAAGATACTAGGGAAAGAGGAGGGGATACGCCCAGCCTATTAGATCTCATTATCACTCAGAATGTAGAAGACATCGAGCAGTTGGAACATGAAATGCCACTAGGAGCTAGTGACCATTGTGTCCTAGCCTTTGACTACATGATGGAGCTTAAAATTGTGACCAAGGGACAAGAGGTTCGGGAAAGGAGACTTGATTACAGAAAAGGGGACTACAGAAGGATAAGGGACTACCTGGGAGAAGTGCAGTGGGAGGAAGAACTTAGAGGAAAAACAGTGCAAGGTATGATGAACCAAGTCATATTGAAATGCAAGGAGGCTGAAGATAGATTTATTCCAACAATAAAGGAAAAAAGCAGGAGGGAATATAATAACCCATGGTTTAATAGACAGTGTCAGGAAGCAAAGGTGAGAAGCAGGAGGGAGTGGAGGAAGTACAGAAGGCAAAGGACAGAGGACAACAGGATTAGATGTAACAGAGCTAGGAATGATTACATTAACATAAGACGAGTGTCGGAAAGAAATTATGAGAACGATATTGCAGTCAAAGCGAAAAAGCAACCAAAATTACTACATAGCCATATAAGAAGGAAGATGTCGGTAAATGCCCAAGTGACAAGACTGAGGAAAACAGAGGGGGCATATACAGAAAGCGACAAGGAAATCTGCGAGGTACTGAATGCAAAATTCCATGGAGTGTTCACAACCGAGCCTGAGCAGCTCCCATTGTTAGAAGAGATTACCAAAGATGAAAGACTATCGGATATAGAGGTGACAGCAGAGGATGTAATGAAACAGTTGACAACACTGGATGCAAATAAAGCTGTTGGACCAGACAAAGTATCACCGTGGATACTTAAAGAGGCAGCGCAGGCTCTCAGCGTGCCTCTGGCAATGATCTTCAATGAGTCACTTATGTCGGGAGAATTGCCCAGTTGCTGGAAGGAGGCAAATGTCGTACCGATTTTCAAAAAGGGGGATAGGGAGGAGGCACTTAACTACAGACCCGTATCACTGACAAGCATCCCCTGCAAAATACTTGAAAGAATAATTAGGCTAAGACTTGTTGAGCACCTGGAGAGCATTGGGTTTGTAAACAAGCACCAACATGGGTTCTGGACAGGGAAATCATGCCTAACAAACCTTTTAGAATTCTATGATAAAGTAACAAGGATAAGGCAGGACAGAGAAGGCTGGGCAGACTGCATATTTCTTGACTGCCAAAAGGCCTTTGATACGGTACCGCACATGAGACTGCTATACAAACTTGAGAGGCAGGCAGGAGTAAGCGGAAAGGCCCTAGTATGGGTGAAGAACTACCTAACAGGAAGGAGCCAGAGGGTAATGGTAAGGGGCGAAAAGTCGGACTGGCGAACAGTAACAAGTGGAGTACCTCAAGGATCGGTGCTGGGACCAATCCTCTTTCTAATTTATGTAAATGATATGTTTACAGGAGTGGAATCATACATGTCGATGTTTGCAGATGACGCAAAATTAATGAGAAGAGTTGTGACAGACGAGGATTGTAGGATCCTCCAAGAGGACTTAAACAGGCTGCAGAGATGGTCAGAGAAATGGCTACTGGAGTTTAACACCAGTAAATGTAAAGTTATGGAAATGGGATCAGGTGACAGGAGACCAAAGGGACAGTACACAATGAAGGGGAACAGCCTACCTGTAACGATTCGAGAAAGAGACCTGGGAGTGGATGTGACACCTAATCTAACTCCTGAGGCACATATAAATAGGATAACGACAGCAGCGTACTCTACACTGGCGAAAATTAGAACTTCATTCAGAAACCTAAATGAGGAAGCTTTTAGGGCGCTTTACACTGCCTACGTGAGACCCGTCTTAGAGTATGCCGCGCCATCATGGAGCCCCCACCTGAAGAAACACATAAAGAAACTGGAGAAGGTTCAGAGGTTTGCGACGAGGCTTGTCCCAGAGCTACGAGGGATGGGATATGAAGAGCGGCTGAAGGAACTGAACCTTACGACACTAGAGAAAAGAAGGGAGAGAGGAGATATGATAGGGACATATAAAATACTCAGGGGAATTGACAAAGTGGAAATAGATCAAATGTTCACACGTAATAATAACAGAACGAGGGGACATGGGTGGAAACTGGAAACTCAGATGTGTCACAGAGATGTTAGGAAGTTTTCTTTTAGCGTGAGAGTAGTAGAAAAATGGAATGCACTTGGGGAACAGGTTGTGGAAGCAAATACTATTCATACTTTTAAAACTAGGTATGATAGGGAAATGGGACAGGAGTCATTGCTGTAAACAACCGATAGCTAGAAAGGCGGGATCCAAGAGTCAATGCTCGATCCTGCAAGCACATATAGGTGAGTACATATAGGTGAGTACACACACACACACACACACACACACACAGAATGTGGGCTTCTGTCTCCTGAAGCCCACATAAAAAGAATAAAATCAGCGGCATATGCGAGGCTGGCTAACATCAGAACAGCGTTCAGGAACCTGTGTAAGGAATCATTCAGAATCTTGTACACCACATATGTAAGACCGATCCTGGAGTATGCAGCCCCAGCATGGAGCCCGTACCTTGTCAAGCACAAGACGAAGCTGGAAAAAGTCCAAAGGTATGCCACTAGACTAGTCCCAGAACTAAGAGGCATGAGTTATGAGGAAAGGCTGCGGGAAATGCAGCTTACGACACTGGAAGACAGAACAGTAAAGGGACACATGATCACAACCTACAAAATCCGCAGAGGAATCGACCGGGTAAACAAGGATAAACTATTCAACACTGGTGGGACGCGAACAAGGGGACACAGGTGGAGACTGAGTACCCACATGAGCCACAGAGACGTTAGAAGGAACTTTTTCAGTGTCAGAGTAGTTAACAGGTGGAATGCATTAGGCAGTGATGTGGTGGAGGCTGACTCCATACACAGTTTCAAGTGTAGATATGATAGAGCCCAATAGGCTCAGGAACCTGTACACCTGTTGATTGACAGTTGAGAGGCGGGACCAAAGAGCCAGAGCTCAACCCCCGCAAGCACAACTAGTTGAGTACACACAGACACGCACACACACATTGTGAGAACAGGTTACATAGCTCGGTGCTCAGAGCAGTGAGCTTCAAACACAGCTCCCAGGATAATATTGAGACAGTGCCCATGATAAGTTGATGTCATTAATGCTGTCACCACTCCTCATTAATGTAAGTAATATACTAATTGCTGTACTTAGTACCGTCTTCACCAGAGGAGACTAATCACCAATATGAAATAAGAAGGATTGGAGGCCAACCTGGCCTCCTGAGAGGTGGGACACATGGCCTGAGAGGTGGGACACATGGTCTCCTGAGAGGTGGGACACATGGCCTCCTGAGAGGTGGGACACATGGCCTCCTGAGAGGTGGGACACATGGCCTCCTGAGAGGTGGGACACATGGCCTCCTAAGAGGTGGGACACATGGCCTCCTGAGAGGTGGGACACATGGCCTCCTGAGAGGTGAGACACATGGCCTCCTGAGAGGTGAGACACATGGCCTTGTTTCCTAGTTACGCTGCTGCTCAACCTTACTATCCTCTCTCTATTGCTTTGATATCCCTGTGTATTTTGAATATCAGGATCATGTTCCCTCTCTCTCTCCCTCCAGTGTCATTAGGTTCAGTCCGGGCCCTGATTAGGTTCAGTTGTGGTGCACGGGAGGCCAAGATGAGGTGGGGAGTGTTGCTGGCAGTAACAGGCAAGTGGGCCAGCTGAGAGTGGGCGTCAGGCCGCCCACCAACCCATCCATCACCTTGAAAATCAATCACATAAAAGATTCACACGACAGCTTAACCAGAGGCCACTCTGGGCCCTCAACTTTACTGTCATGTGTTCCATGTGTTCCTCCACACCCCTGGTGCTGGTGGGGACAGTGTCCACCACCACCCTGGTGCTGGTGGGGACAGTGTCCACCACCACCCTGGTGCTGGTGGGGACAGTGTCCACCACCACACCCCTGGTGCTGGTGGGGACAGTGTCCACCACCACCCTGGTGCTGGTGGGGACAGTGTCCACCACCACCCTGGTGCTGGTGGGGACAGTGTCCACCACCACACCCCTGGTGCTGGTGGGGACAGTGTCCACCACACCCCTGGTGCTGGTGGGGACAGTGTCCACCACCACACCCCTGGTGCTGGTGGGGACAGTGTCCACCACCACCACCCTGGTGCTGGTGGGGACAGTGTCCACCACCACCACCCTGGTGCTGGTGGGGACAGTGTCCACCACCACACCCCTGGTGCTGGTGGGGACAGTGTCCACCACCACACCCCTGGTGCTGGTGGGGACAGTGTCCACCACCACCACCCTGGTGCTGGTGGGGACAGTGTCCACCACACCCCTGGTGCTGGTGGGGACAGTGTCCACCACCACACCCCTGGTGCTGGTGGGGACAGTGTCCACCACCACACCCCTGGTGCTGGTGGGGACAGTGTCCACCACCACCCTGGTGCTGGTGGGGACAGTGTCCACCACCACACCCCTGGTGCTGGTGGGGACAGTGTCCACCACACCCCTGGTGCTGGTGGGGACAGTGTCCACCACCACCCCTGGTGCTGGTGGGGACATTGTCCACCACACCCCTGGTGCTGGTGGGGACAGTGTCCACCACCACACCCCTGGTGCTGGTGGGGACAGTGTCCACCACACCCCTGGTGCTGGTGGGGACAGTGTCCACCACCACACCCCTGGTGCTGGTGGGGACAGTGTCCACCACCACACCCCTGGTGCTGGTGGGGACAGTGTCCACCACCACCCTGGTGCTGGTGGGGACAGTGTCCACCACCACACCCCTGGTGCTGGTGGGGACAGTGTCCACCACCACACCCCTGGTGCTGGTGGGGACAGTGTCCACCACCACACCCTGGTGCTGGTGGGGACAGTGTCCACCACCACCCTGGTGCTGGTGGGGACAGTGTCCACCACCACCCCTGGTGCTGGTGGGGACAGTGTCCACCACCACCCTGGTGCTGGTGGGGACAGTGTCCACCACCACCCTGGTGCTGGTGGGGACAGTGTCCACCACCCCTGGTGCTGGTGGGGACAGTGTCCACCACCACACCCCTGGTGCTGGTGGGGACAGTGTCCACCACCACCCTGGTGCTGGTGGGGGGTCACCCTCCACACTGGACCAGCACCAAGGTCACCCTCCACACTGGACCAGAGCACTAAGGTCACCCTCCACACTGGACCAGCACCAAGGTCACCCTCCACACTGGACCAGCACCAAGGTCACCCTCCACACTGGACCAGTACCAAGGTCACCCTCCACACTGGACCAGAGCACCAAGGTCACCCTCCACACTGGACCAGCACCAAGGTCACCCTCCACACTGGACCAGCACCAAGGTCACCCTCCACACTGGACCAGCACCAAGGTCACCCTCCACACTGGACCAGCACCAAGGTCACCCTCCACACTGGACCAGCACCAAGGTCACCCTCCACACTGGACCAGCACCAAGGTCACCCTCCACACTGGACCAGAGCACCAAGGTCACCCTCCACACTGGACCAGATCACCAAGGTCACCCTCCACACTGGACCAGAGCACCAAGGTCACCCTCCACACTGGACCAGAGCACCAAGGTCACCCTCCACACTGGACCAGCACCAAGGTCACCCTCCACACTGGACGAACACCAAGGTCACCCTCCACACTGGACCAGAGCACCAAGGTCACCCTCCACACTGGACCAGCACCAAGGTCACCCTCCACACTGGACCAGCACCAAGGTCACCCTCCACACTGGACCAGCACCAAGGTCACCCTCCACACTGGACCAGCACCAAGGTCACCCTCCACACTGGACGAACACCAAGGTCACCCTCCACACTGGACCAGAGCACCAAGGTCACCCTCCACACTGGACCAGCACCAAGGTCACCCTCCACACTGGACCAGCACCAAGGTCACCCTCCACACTGGACCAGAGCACCAAGGTCACCCTCCACACTGGACCAGCACCAAGGTCACCCTCCACACGACCAGAGCACCAAGGTCACCCTCCACACTGGACCAGCACCAAGGTCACCCTCCACACTGGACCAGCACCAAGGTCACCCTCCACACTGGCCACAGTTGACAGTGAATCAGCTGGTGTATAATGGACAAAATTGTGCGGGAAATAATGTAATCAAAGGGTGTGTTAGGCGACAATGGCAGGTGTGTGTTTACCCAGCCTGGGAACCTCTCACACCTGTCACTTCTCTTCCTCAACACACACTCACACACCATTTTCTCAACCTCGTGCAGGCCAGTCACTGTGTTTAACACACACTCAATAACCAAGCAGCAGTTAGGCACACTGAAGAACACCTCCACACACCGCCAACAACTCCACAATGAAACAACTGAACAAATTGAAGAACAAAATAGGTAAAGATCTGGGCACATAAATCATCAACCATTTCCTCCACAACCACTGACGAAACCTCTACATCACTCATTAATCATGGGGGGGTATTGTTCACATTTAAGTAACAGTTTAGGTGGTGGGACACCTCACAACCCAAGATTACTATTGTTACCAAGTCTTAACGTCTTAACGAGCCTTAAGGAACCCAAGTCACATAAAACAATTGAGTGTGAGTCTAAACTTCCTCACACTCAATTGTTGAGTGCATATTCTTCATGGTTAATGATCCAACATTTTCTTAATGGATCAACTTCATACCATGACAAGAAAAAAGTTAAAAATAAAACGAAAAAAATAATAAATCAATTTCAAATTGGTACGTCTTATAATGTGACCAATTGTTATTGTATTATACAACGTTCATTCTCCTCTGATACAATTATTGTTTAAGAATATACTTTATTGCAAACAAATAATTTGAATGTGGCCATCCAAAGGTGTCAAATGTATACCTTATAACTCCGCACTTTATGCCTAAACGCTTCAGAGTAAACCTTAGCAGTAAGAACTTTACACATCATGTGTAACAATGGTGAGACTCCGTCAGAAACTGAAGTTTCTATTACGTGTCACAGTTGAAAATGTTCTGTCATAGAGAAAAATACATTTAAACTTCTCTACGATGAATATAGTATTTCTTATTTATGTTATATCTTGTAAGTTTTAATTAAGATTGTTTGACATTCGTAGTGACAAATGTGTAAGTCAAGAAAAAATACCCCCCAAACAAACTAAATATATAGATGCGTTGTGGATAATTGTGAAACAGACACTAGGGGCCCTTAAATATGTAACAATAGGTTAGACATATATATATGAGATTGGGTGGATATAAATAGGAGCTGCATCGTATGGGCCAATAGGCCTCCTGTAGTTACCTTCATTCTTATATTCTCATAATGCAACATAGTTATTGCAGTAACTTTATTGCTCATAAAAGTGATAAGGCCCCTCATCTGGTCCTCATTGATCAATACAAGCTCAATACATTGATCAATACAAGCTAATTAAAAATAGAGAATAGATTATAAACTGTGTAAATAAATGAGCCCCCATAATAAGTGAGCCACCTGTGGCAGATTAACAGGTGACCAATATCGTGACAACTTCACATACTTAGTCCAGGATAAACATTCTCCAACATGTGCGTCACAACAACAAAAACAAATAAAAACAAATTGAAAAAGTGGTTGTCAACTTTCCGTCCAAAGGGACATAATAAATATTGTGATTGGACAATGTATTTATATATGATAAAATACAGCATAATAAGCAGGTGAGGAGTCACAATAACGTGGCTCAAGTGTGTTGACCAGACACACGTTTCGGTCCAGGACGGACCGAAACGTTGTCGTCCCTTCACTTCCTAGTGTGTGTTGATGTATCCTGCCCCAGACCAGCCGGAATGACCAGGATGATGACGGAACAATTAGTCCAGCTGGCCAGTGGTCCGGGCCACCAGCACCAGTGGTCCGGGCCACTAGCACCAGTGGTCCGGGCCACTAGCACCAGTGGTCCGGGCCACCAGCACCAGTGGTCCGGGCCACCAGCACCAGTGGTCCGGGCCACCAGTGGTCCGGGCCACCAGCGCCAGTGGGCCAGCCACCAGTGTGTCCAGCTGGCCAGTGGTCCGGGCCACCAGTGGTCCGGGCCACCAGCGCCAGTGGGCCGGCCACCAGTGTGTCCAGCTGGCCAGTGGTCCGGGCCACCAGCGCCAGTGGTCCGGGCCACCAGCGCCAGTGATCCGGCCACCAGTGGTCCGGGCCACCAGTGGTCCGGGCCACCAGCGCCAGTGGGCCGGCCACCAGTGTGTCCAGCTGGCCAGTGGTCCGGGCCACCAGTGGTCCGGGCCACCAGTGGGCCCCGCTATAAGGGCGGCGGGAAAGGTAGGCGGGAGAAAGAGAAAGTTTGGACGTGTTTTATTGCTAATAAAAACTGGTGTTAATAACTCCGTGCTAGAAGGTCACCAGTGACCACCCCTGTGACTCTT